>JAGTTH010002805.1:0-13474 GCA_022606485.1 Agraylea sexmaculata | reverse complement strand
CAAAACTAATATCCGAAAGAGGTATTCCCAGCAAAATAATAACGGATAGTGCTAAAGAATTCACATCCAGTATTTTCGAAGATTTCTTAAAACAATATAAAATATTACATCACTTAACGACACAAAGAAATAGTTCTGGTAATAGTATAGTAGAACGTTTTCACAGTACTCTTATAGAAATTTACAGAATAGTTAAAAACGTTTCAGATAATGTAAAAACTAAATCAACTATTTTATCAGAATCAACTTTAACTTATAATAACTGCATACATTCTAGTACTAAAATGACACCTTTCGAATTAATTAACGGACACTTAGAAACCAAAAGTATATTATTAGAAAATGAAGACAATATAAATGTAGAGAGAACACCTCACGAATATCTCGAAACGCTTAAAGATAATTTTAAACGACTCATTAATATTGTAAAAGATAGAAATAAAGCTTATATAGAAAATCAAATCAATAAACTGAATGAAAATTTACCAAACCCATTAACAATTAAACCTGGAGATATAGTATTTCATAACGATAATAGAAGAAAGAAAGAAGATTTACTTTACAAGAAAGATATTGTAACGAAAGACTTAGGAAAAGTAGTCACGGCAAATAAAAAGAAAATACATAAAACGAAAATTAAAGTAAGGAAAAAGGAAATCATAACTAATAATCATGAATAACACTAAAATTAATTAACATAGTTTGATAAATAAATATTCATATTAACTACTAAGTATACGATATATATTATTTTTCAGGCTATTAGCCGTATTTTTATTGGTGGAAGGATACCTATCTCAAGAAATCAACATATTCGACTTGGATAGAAATAATGGAATATTAATATTGGATCTGGGAAAAGCTAAACTAATAAGTGGATATAATCATTATCTTCATATAATAAACTTAAATAACTTTAAAAATAATATAGAGTCAATCGAACAAAATATAAATACTATTAACACCCCTAATATTACGTTGATGTATAACATTGGAAATACTTTAGATGTAACGAGAAGTAAATTTAAGGAATTAGAAAGAAAATTCAGAATGATTAACCCTAACTTCAGAAAGAAAAGAGGAATGGTCAATATATTAGGATCTTTTATTAAAGGTATAAGCGGAAATATGGACAATGAAGATTCACAAAGAATTAATAAAGATTTAGATAACATAAAATTTAACGAAAAATTATTAGAACATTCTCAAAATGAACAAGTTACTGTTAATAAAAATTTAAATGATAGAATGAATCAATTAACTAATAAAATTAATTTAAATCAAAACTTATTAAATTCATATTTAAAATCAGATCAAAATCACGTTAATCATGTAGAAACAGAATTAGCATACATACAGATATTAGATAAAA
The DNA here is from genome assembly GCA_022606485.1 of Agraylea sexmaculata. Taxonomy (NCBI): domain Eukaryota; kingdom Metazoa; phylum Arthropoda; class Insecta; order Trichoptera; family Hydroptilidae; genus Agraylea; species Agraylea sexmaculata. The sequence goes on along the minus strand of JAGTTH010002805.1, from coordinate 12,102 downwards.
TAAGTGCCAATATAGACGAATTGAGTAGAACTCTGAACGAAATACATAATTCAATGATTTTCGCTAAATTGGGTATAATTCCTAGTTATATTTTACATCCTGACGAAACTAACGATATTCAAATAAATTTTCAAAGAAATAATATATCAATAAAATCTATAGAAAATATTTATGAAATTCTCAAAATGGAAACTTATTATAATAACACAGATTTAATATTTAACATACAAATTCCTAATTTTTTGGAAACCCACTACGACCTATTACATATGTATCCTATTCCCATTAACAAAACAAAAATTATTCCTTTACCTTATACCCATGTTCTATCGAGTTACGAAGAATTAAGATATGTTACTAAACAGTGCTTAAAAGTGAATAAAAACTATATATGTGAAGAATCTCAAACAGCTGATTCTTGTGTTTACAAATTAATAAATAACAAACAAACAAGTGAATGTGAAACATTAACCAACAATAGAGATACCATAGAATTAATTGAACCAGGACATTTATTAATATCAACTCAAAAACCAATACATTTTATTAGCAACTGCAAATATAATAAAACTATTGTAGGAAATTTACTTATTAAATTTCAAAATTGTTCAATTATAATAAACTAGGGTAATTTTAATTGAAATTTTCAATTTGTTAATGTTTTTTTTATGTTCTGCCTGGTTTTTTAATAGGACGTTTATCTTTGAGTTTTGATTTCATTTTTGCTTTAAAGTGTTTTTTTATCGATTAGAAGAAATTTTTGATTTTAAAAATGAAGTATGAAAATGTAATGCATTATCAAATTAAATACATCTAACAATTATGAAATTATTTAATATTTTTAAATGCTCTGATTTGTTTTTAATACGAAGATAATACGTTTTTTGTTTTTTCATTAGAAAGAAGTTTGAAATTTTATTAAAATTATTAATAAAATAATATAACGCGGTTTTCATATGATGACAACACTCATCACAATATTTAAAAAGCGAGTCTCCCGATAAATACTTTTTTTGAGAATTTTCATTTATTATGCATTATTAAATATTTTTAAAATTATTTTGAAATAAATTTAATAATATTATCATTAAAATACCCGTTTCGAGATTTTAGATATTTATTAATTATGATTAAATATTTAAATTGAATTATTTATAGACCTGGCAACACTACGTTTCATGTGTCAAAAAATTTGAATTGAATATATAAAATTTTACAGATTACGATTAAATACCTTCTATTGACAGAGACATGAAACGTGTTATAGATAATGGATGAATTTACATTAGTTGCCGGTCGAATAGGACTATTTTACTATTTCGAAAATGTCCAATTATATAGTTTAAACAATCATTGAAAATGAACATTTTTTTACGTTTCATACAATTACGAACAATACGGACAGCAAACATATTTCAAACGAAAGTATACGATATCTCGAAGGTATTCGATACATATTAAGGGCTTACTTTCGCATATCTTCAATAATCAACAAATTTAAATGCAGTCTCACTACCGAATATTCTATTCTAATTTGAATATATAGCTCAGTTCCATAAAGACTTAAGAGCACACAGAAATTTAATGTTTGTACCCTGATATATTAAGGACTATTTTTCTGTATATAGCGACTCTGTATACGCTGAGGATGGTTGAAAGATTGATCCGTACAAACAGACATACAGACATATAACATACACACAGTTAGACAATTATATATATTATAATACAAATTATGGAAGCTTGAAGAAAATTGTAAACGAAGATAACATTATATATATACCAACTTTTATTAATTCACAATTGTATAATGATAAATTCGATGATAAAAAACTTGAATTACATAATGTAAAAAATATAGAACCATTGCATTTAAAATTTGTTGAAAATATTGTAAAACATAAGTTTAAAATCATAAATTTCATAATAATTACTTGTATCATAATTTCATACTTTTTTATAAAAAAATATTATAATAAAAAGAAATTTCATTATCAACCAGCACCTGTGAAACTTCCATGGGAAGTTCAATTCTAGGTAGGGAGGAGTTTTACACTTCATAATTTCTATATACCTGTTTCTATATACCTGTTTTCATATTTTATTATGTATAATTGTTTTGTCACGTGATCGCTTCGTGATATTGTCATTAACGTATCACACTATAAATAACGAAAGCGACACATTATTTTGTCATTCATTATCATTCTCTAGCTATACTTCGCTTCATTTGTCTACCAATAAATACAATAGAAAAACAAAGTTGTTTTTTTATTAAAAAAGAAATAAGGAACCTCATTTCTCACGCAAACTTCCTGTTGCAATAATATGTAATCCTACATTATCCTTGAATTAAGAACTAGCAAAACAACGTCCTTGATCTGCGATAATTCTAACTGGAGCACCAAATAAGGATAAACACTTTTAACCGCTCTAATACTATTTACCGAATCGATTTTTGTAGGTTCTTGCAATATTTTCATTATTCTCACTAATGTCAGAAACTAACTTCACAATTTCAGAATCTTTTTACTGTTCTACAAGTAACCAATTATCAGGAAGAACAATGATATCTATCCGCTTTGTGTTCTACAATATCAAAAAATGATAACTATTGGCTCGAGTAACTGGTTTTTCGAAAATAAATTCACGTAACTCATGTTATCTCCTGGTTTATGAATTATATCAAAATCAAGTATTCGAAAAGGCACACTACATTGAAACTAAATTAAACAAAACTCAATGTTAGTAAAACTATACAAATCCTCTCCAAAGTATAATCAACACCAGATGTTCCAATTACAAGAATATCATCCATACAAAAAAAAATCTGAAGACGTTTCGTAAACTGCACGGAAGATATAAATATTCCCATAGGCCTTCTGTTGTCACAAACGAAGTCTTTTCAATGCTTTCCAATTGTTTTCATTAAACCCTCTATAATCAATACACATCCTACTTGTAACATCTCTTTTTCTATTACCTAAAGAATAGAAATCGCACATGGATATGAACTATGTCCAATAACTTTCGCATCCAAAACTCGTGTAGTGTATTGAGCACATTTTGCATCTCCACGGGCGCTGAATACTGTCTTATTAGAATCCTCTATTCCAATTAGAACTGGCTTTACGTCAGCCTGCCTTGTATATTGCATAAAATAATCTTTAAATAAAATAACTCTTTCAAAATGCAAACCCATTTTCAACTTAAATTCAGTCAATAACCATTTCAAACGTTAAAAAGTTTGATACCCATGTATTTATTTTTATTATTTTATTTTACGACTACGCTTCGTAAACCTTGGTCCTTTTACCGACAGGTGGATTCCCTCAATTCAAATTTCAATAATAATTATTTGTAAAATAAATAATTATCCTGCAAAATATAATAACACAAAACAATAACACCTCAATATTAATGTAAATTCCATCAACACTTTTGTCAGGATATCTATTTTATTGAAATACACCAGCGAGACCTTGAACATTGACTACCTGTCACTGTTCCAACTCATTTAGTATTTTTATACTTTGGTATTCTCTTACCACGTATACAAGCTGCTACAGATTCATCTCTATCATAAAATCATAATGAATTCAAAACTCTTACCAGGATTCGCCATATTACATGTCAGCTCTGAGATCACACAAATTTCACTTTCTTTCGCACAGACCTTTCTCCTTATGATCATTTATTAGATAGATGGTCAACTACTCCGCATCTGAAGCACGAGAGCTCCATCCAAGACTATCGTGAGACTTTGCCACTCCGGCGTGCTTGCGATGACAAAAGTCCGAAATGGCGTCCAAGATGGCCGCTTTGCCGCGCTTTGGTGGCGTCACCTCCACCGAACTCACAACTCTCAGCACATCTCCGAAAGCACTTGTTGAAATATCTGCCACCATGTTAGAATCTCTTCAAGATCCCTACCTGAATCCCGACTAATTCAAATCCTCACTTCTGATAACGAAAGGCACGGATCGGGGGCGCGGGAACATATATCATCTCATATACCCGAGACGGGCGATAACTCCTTTAATGTGGACGACTGATACATTTGGGCGTATTCAGGACTCAGACATGATAGAAATGGCTTCAAAGCACATATCAATCTCTCTCGGGCGACTACCGAAATCTCAACGACGCTCCTCGCTCAACAGTGTACAACTGCACTCTTTGCTAACTGACAGGCAACTGAGGCGCACACTGCTTTCAACCGGTCGCCGGGCATTTGAGAAAGAGACACTACAGAAAACGACATTTCATTAAAGTAAACTCAGTAACGGCAAAGCCTACTCCGAATACAAGGCCGTACAGCTGGAGCATCTGACGTCAAAAGCTGAGGCAGCCTTCACAATTTTATTGCTATCTCTCTCTCGGCCTCTTTTGTCGCACTCTACCATTAAGTGATACCATGCGTCAAAATAGTTATTAGCTTTAAACACCGTATATTTCCGAAAGAGACACATTTTATAGTGTTCAATTAAATAAAATTAATAACTTTATTATTATACACGTTGTTGTTTAAAAATAAAACCAAAAATCTATTAAAATACCGAAAACACCGCATGTCGTCAATTGTCAGCTTGCACATGATGTTGGCATGACCGTGTTGCTGTTGCAAGAATGGTTTACAAGTGCTGCGTTCCAGGATGCAAAGGCAACTATAACCTGCACAACAAGGCTTCTGTCTTCTCCTTCACAAAGGATCCATAGTTAAGGACTAAAGGGCTCCAAACTATCCACCGGGAACACTTTCAACCTATCATTTATACTAAAGAAAATAACCTCAAACATTTGACATGTTTTCAAAATACTTGTGACAGCACTACTGATAAATCAGATAGTTAAAGAAGGTCTGCGAGCTGCATTTCAAGAGAGAAGATATCCTGACACACGCCGAAGTCTATGATGAAGAAAGTCGACAAAAATTGAGTGTTAAAAGTAAAAATCTTGTAAAAATAAAAAAGTACAATGTCAACAATATTCCCAAATTGCGATGAATTAAATCACAGATTTTAAACCCTTGTGTTAACTTTGTATATTTCTTTAACTATTAATAGTTTTGGCGGTGAAGAGATTAATATTATAAATTTCAATAATGTAATAAATGAAGATAATTCTATGGATATAAATTATTTAAATGTATATACATCTGAATACTTGAGACTTTTCAATTAATTAATCTGAGGAAGAGTTTAATAATGTATCATCACACTTGCCAATTATAACTTGCATATTGCTCCAGATAAGTTTTGAAATTTTTTAAATGTAATATTTGTAAAATGAGTCTTTTTAGTATTGGAGAAAAAATACTTTTAGATTTGCATTCACACTATAACATAATAAAAAATATTGATAGAGGTAGCTTAATGTATCCACAACCAGATATAATCAATGTTGTGTTTTATAATTATTTGACAATAATTAAAATGAAGAGTGGGGAATATAAATGGAAGTTTTTAAAACGAACTTACCACAGAGCTTGTTTTATTATTTTCCAAAAAAATTGTTATTTAAAATGTTTTTTAATGGTTTTTCAATATCTACATTCGCAAATTACAAATTCCACATCACATTTTAAAAGTTCCCACCATCATTTTTTGAACAATTATGTTAAAAAAAATTAATGATGGTGTTGTTTCGAAAAATTTTAAATCTAAAAGAAAATTAAAAACTTGAACATGGCTATTGATTTTTCTTGTATGCTTTTTATTAACTTGCTTATGATATAAATGTGTTTTTTTTTTTATTTCAAAAATATTTTTTTGGTTTGTGGTGTATTTAAGTAAATTTGTCCTTTTTAGCATGTTCTTTATTGTTTTCTTAATAGATTAACGTAACGATGAAAATAATTAAGAACCAAATCCAAATTATTCCCAATATAAATGTCCACTATCTGAAGGTATTCAATTATACTGAAAACTTGATACGGCGCCGTAATGACGATGTCGAGTTGTATAAAAACAATAGACTCCGCAACGAATATGAGTTTTTTAAAAAAGTTACGGCCGATTGAATTTTTACGTAGTACAGTTTTCGACTTTGAACCAAAAGTCAAGCAAGCTTGCAATTATACTGAAAACTTGATACAGCTTCGTAATGACGATGTCGAGTTGTATAAAAAACAATAGACTCCGCAACGTAATTGAGTTTTTTACAAAAGATACGGGCGATCGAATTTTTATATAGTTTTATTAATAAATAATTGAATCATTTAAAGTTACGCAATTTTTATTTAATTTTAAATAGGTCGTATTGCAAATTTAAGTGGTTTCCTAATGATGTTATTATAAATATTTAAAAGATGTAAGATGATGATGTAAGATATTTAAATGATGTAAGATGTAATGATGTAAGTAAAATTTATAAATATACTCAGGACTGTGGAGACAGACAAAATCAAATGTATTTGTGAGAAAAGGTATGTGATTTTATGAAATGTCCCTTAAACATTTAAGTGGTAATTTAAAGTTTCACTTATTTGAAACATACTCAATTTTATTTATATTTAGTATCAAGTAGTTTGAGGAGACATTTACAATGTTTTATGGTGTATATTTAAATATAAAAATGCAAAAATAAATATACACTTAAATAGAGCCAGTCAAAGTATAACGTGCGAGAGTATCGAAATATTCCTACTTTCGAAGCTCTTTTCTCTAAAATCATTAGATTTTTTAAATTATCAATGTATTGTTGTGACAAAACTATTAATTTAAAAATAAAATCGAATGTAAAAAGCACAAAATTCGTAGTTATTTGGTTGTTTTTGAGCTTTTTATCGTCATTTATATTTGACGGCCAAATGCGTATTTTCAACCTCAAATATAATCTCTTTTTCGGCATCTCTTAGTGGCCAAATTTGACCCTCCTCAATAAAATATCAATCTCAAAGGGTTATTTTATAGTGGCTTTATTACAATGAAGTACTTTTTTTCGATTGAGAGCGTAAGGCACAGTTAAAATAAATATGTTGTGCAAATTATACTAAATCCTACTAATCTTATTGACAAAGTACACTTCTTTGTGTTTCTGAATGTAATTATAATTGAAAATTATGACTGAAAGTATATCGTGTTTTTTTCATCAAAATCACTTCACAGTAAGTCGTCACAAGATTTTATAAAATATATATTAAAGTTATGGGTTATGTTCAGTATTCAAGTATCATTTATTACGTAATAAGATATTATTGGATAAATAAATCTATCGGAAGGATTCATGACTGTGTGGTGGTCTGGGGAAACATATTGCCATAATAATAAAGTTAATATCTGTAATAATGAAAATTATTTAAACATTGACATTTACCAATAACACACAGATTAAAATTAAATAATAATAAAAGCACTGCAACTGATGTTTGATTTTATAAAATACACATTCAATATGTATAGTGGAAATTTTAAATGTTATAAATTTCTTAGTTAGTGTTAAAGCTTGCCTTTCAATTGATCAATCTTTTGTGTCGCTGAATAAATAATTAAAATATTATATGTTCACTAAGTAAACAATATCACATAATCATGTAAATAATTTACACAGTATTTTCCACAATATTAAAAAAAACTTTTGTTTAATATTTATACATATTAGTATGATTATTGTAGTAATTAAAATAGTCTGTAGCCACAAAATCATATAGTTATTGTCATCAATAATTTAATAAGTTCATTGTAATATTTACAGAAATTTTTTAAAAATATTATAATAAAATTAAAATGTGTGTTTTTTTTACTATAAATAACTTATTTTTATAGTTTAATTAATTACTAAGAAGTCGAAATTAAAAATAACATGCAATGCATAAATATTAAGTTGTTCATATTGCAATAATTAAATTGTCACCTGTCACAAATGCGCCTGCATTCACCTGCCAAACACCACTTCTACTCTACGGTAAGTTTTTTTGTATTTTTATATAATACATTACACAGAGGCGGCCTTTGTCCCTTTCGGCCTTTGCCCGAATACAACATTCGCCCTTGGCCCTGCGAGTGCAGTGCAAAGGCCGCCTCTGAATAATATTCTTTGGCCAATGGCTCCTAATTCATAATCCAGTCACTCAGTATTTATTATACGCGATCCTTTGCCAATGACACGAACCCAATTACATTGATTGGTTCTGTAAAATAATAATTATATGAATATGAAAGACCATCTCAATGATTAGTGTCACTTTTAATATTAAAATATGCATATCTCCCATATATGTCTTATTTATCACCAACTATAATATTACCTGTATCTCTATCAATCTATCTGGCTTCATTCTGTCACATCTCTTTTCTGGATCTTTCAATAGAGACTAATAATAATATTCTAATATATGAACACAATACATTTGTACACTGACACTTAATATTATTATAAGGAATATAAATCTCACTTCACATAAATTAAATGATTGTGACCTTTGATTATTTTAACTACAGTCATTTCTAACTCTTATGTATCTGTAGTTAAAAGGACAAATTAAATGATTTTTATGTTAAATTTAAGATTTATATTCAATTTAATACAACATTTCTCATTGATTTTTTGACATTGAAATTATATATACTACTTTAAAATTATATTAAGTTGCTTAATTTAAATTATAACTATTTTGTACTCTTTCCCCAGTAATATTTATGGATTAATTAATCTTTTCTGCCAGGTCTTGTATTTTGAAAAATATTTAAAATTATTAAATTAAATTTTGAAAATTATTAAGTAATTATTATTCTAAGATTTCCACACACTATAATATTCTTGCTTATTAATTTTAATTCTCTCTTTTCTTCACTAATCCTAATACTTATCTATGGAAAAAAACTTGTTTTGTGCAATTTCCTCAATTCTATCAACACTATCAACAATTTACTTATTAACTAAATATAATTTATCAAATTTAAAACATACTTATATCATTATAATAATAAGTCATAATAATACACAAATTAATTTATGATTAATAATTAATGATATTTATTTGTGTATTTCACGGCCCAGACCTTCACGTCTTCTTCTCATCTTCTCAACTGCTGGACTTCATCTTTCTGTGAGTAAAACTTGATTTGATTATATTATTTGTAGATGTAGTAGATGGGCAGTAGGGTGTTTGTTGTTTAATATCATTGAAATACATCAATCAGTCAGATTGCAATACTATTAGGTTGGTTCATAATTTCCTAGCTTCATTTGTATATCCAGTTTCTTTTTTATGCACATTACACAGATTAGTCAAAAAACCTGCCCTCTTGTTTACTCATGTATGTACTCGTATTCGTTTACATTTATACTAACGTGATATGTTTGTTATATATATTTCAGACAAACCATGTCATGCCAAGACCTTCACCTCGCCGGCCAAATAGGCCTTTACCTGCTCCGTGTCGTCGAGCAGCTAAAAACACAAAACAACAAATTAGAGGACGAGCTCCGCCACTCCAAGCAGACGGTGGCCCAACTCCAACACGACGTGGCCCGCAAGACGGCCCTCATAGCCTGTCTCATCGACGAGGAGGAGGAGGAGGACATGGCCACCCGCCAACAACAACAAGGATCAGCGTGTGCCTGCCACTGCCGGGCACAAAACCAGGCATTACACCACCAAAAGGAAGAACTAGCGACCCAAGTGCACACACTATCTGACGAAGTGCACAAACTCCGGGATAAATCCCGTCGAGCAGCACTCTCGGCCGAGAGGGTCCATCGACAACTGGTCCTAGAGCGGGAAAAGGTGCCAGCCTTTGAACGCTCTATGGCATCACTCATCACCGGAAAGGACCTGGAGATCGCGGAGCTCAACGCGGAGTTGCGCGACCTACGGACGGCGCTCTTCCAGACGGCGCACTTGCCACTGGACATCGAGGACATCGAGAACCAGGAGGACCACCCCACACTCGAAGAGGAACTGGAGGCTGCCCGCAGCCACACTTACAGGTTCATGGATGTGGAGGAGGACGACGGATCCCCTCCCCCGCCATGGCCAAAGCCGCCGCCACCGCAGACGGATGGTGTCACTGTTCCCGCCACCGCCACCGCCACCGCCATCGCCACGCCAGCCTTGTATTGCACCCGCACTAGTATACATAATATACTGGGTGCGCGTGGAATCCAAGGCTCTACTGCCCCTTGCTCCTGCACATCCCTCTGCGACGGCGCCATCATAGTCATCGACAGGGGACCACTACACTCCCCGCCTTCATTTTAATTTTTATTTATTTTCACTTTCGCGGCTTATAAGTCATATTTTTGTTATGTGTATATTATAAATGTGTATTATGTCAATTAACCCTTCTTCTTTCAGGTTCTTCTCTCTTTTCTGCTTTAATTGTATTTTTTTTTACTTATAAGTCGTTTTGTGTATTTTAATCATAAGTCGTCATGCGTTTTAACTATAAGTCGTTATGCGTTTTAAGTATAAGTCGTTTTAATTATAAGTCGTTATGCGTTTTAAGTATAAGTCGTTATGCGTTTTAAGTATAAGTCGTTTTAATTATAAGTCGTTATGCGTTTTAATTATAAGTCGTTATGCGTTTTAAGTATAAGTCGTGATAGGTTTTTCATTAGTCGACTAGTGATTAGTTTTTAAGATTTGTCATATTTTTTGTGTGCTTTGTTAATCCACTATTTTTCTTACAGTTTCACGACCCCCCCCTCAACAATACAACCCCCCCCCCATACTGCGATTTTATTTACTAATCTTGTGTTTTATTACAGCTTTTTTTAAGGAGGTTTTTTAGTGGGTAAAAGTCCCACACACCACCAGGCTCGCGCTGGTGATGGTCTTTTGAAGATTTTTCCTCCTTACGAAAACAAAAAAAAAAAAAAAAATGTGTATAGATAGTGTATAGATAGTGTATAGAATCAGAGATAGGTCTAGGAGAAAGTGGCGGTGAACATTAGGTCAGTCCACAAGCTTGCAATTGTCTGCAGTCCGTAGTCCGTAGTCCGTAGTCCGTAGTCCGTAGTCCGTAGTCCGTAGTCCGTAGTCCGTAGTCCGTAGTCCGTAGTCCGTAGAGAGCATGATCACTTCCTGGACAATGCACAATATATTCAATGTATAAAGTGCAAATTGCGATTTGTTCTTGTTTACTCATTTGCCTATATTCAGGCGCATCACGATGTGTTATTAACACAAAAACGTATTAACTGTTTACTCTAACACATTATTAAATTATAAATTATTTTTTTATAATATACTTTGACTTCTACTGATATAAAAATAAACAACTTCAAAGCAATAGTGAAATCAAATCCCAAAATAGAACCATCCTATTAAAAAGCCAAAGAGAACATAAAAAACATTTACAAATTGAAAAGATAAATTAAAATTAGCCTAGTTATTTATATTTATTAAGTGGATCGTTTATTTTTCAATTATTGTGTAGTAATTAATTGTGTTAATGGAGTATGAATCTTTTTTCAGAATGTGGATCCTAAAATCAACAGTGCTCCTTTATTATATTTGGAATGAATTGATTGAGATGGAAAGGGAAATGTATTAATGAACAGTGGTTCTCAACCATTTTGAAGTCGAGGAAGAAAGCATACAGATTTAACTAAAATAATAAACAAATAATATTTATATATTTTTCAGGGTTTTCAGATCAATATAATAACTCAACCAACAAATATTAAAGACCTAAATATGTTTATAAATAGCTGTTGTTGCTGATAGTGATGATGATAAGCCCTCAGGACCACAAGTTACACACTCATTAATCAGACGATATATTGTAGCCTTGTTTGCCTATATTAAGGCGCACCCGTTTTAATTTTATTAAATGGTTATTAACACAAAAACATATCTAAAATTGACTTTGTATATAAAATATTATTATACATGAAATATGAGGTTAACACACAGGTTTTGGCATTCATTATTAATGTGCCATATGAGCTTTTATTATATTAAGACTATGACATTATTGTAAGTTTTCACATATGTCGTATCTTTGTAAATAAGATTCTGATATAGACTCAACTTGGATTACAATTAGTTTACATCATCAACGAATAAATTGTAGATTATTTTTTATGTTAGTATCCCATACAATAACTCACTTTTAATTATTATTAAATTAATTTCAAAATCTAATCCCAATT
>JAGTTH010002804.1:0-46546 GCA_022606485.1 Agraylea sexmaculata | reverse complement strand
AAGTATGATTTTATAATTAAAATTTAAAAAAATCTCAATAATCAATACGAAACATTCTTAATCTTTTAAAATGGACTACTAAATTTACTTATTCGATATATATCACATTTAAACGGCAAACTGCATGATTTTTCCACACATATGTGGATGGGCAACGGGTATGGAGATCCATATCCGTTTCTTAAAAACTTGGTATATAATATTATTTGATATTTGGAGATATGTATTGTAATATAAGGCAGTTGTCCATCCCCATGTTAAGTGAGTCAACAGTGTTTACTGGTTTGTGCGGTGGCAACAATCCGTTCGTCCATTATGCAGATTAAGAGTCCAGTATATTGCATTACGTTCGGTTTTCATGGATGGTATTGTTCCCTCATCCCCCTGTGCTCTACCAATAAACAGGTTAAAATCAGCGTCATGGCTTTTGCTCCCTTAACAATCCGACCAAGAGTATCGTTGAATTTTTAATAGCGATTACCTGATTTTCCCTATTGCTCTTTAGTACCTATGCTAACTACTGACGTTCACATTAATCTGATTATCTCAATCTAAGATACTTCCCAAGCTCCATTACTAAACTATAAGACTACATAATGTATTGCCTGATACCATCTTAACTAAATATCTATAAAATTAATAATTGGGAAGGTTCATTTTTTATTGTGGAATAAGAGATTGCCTTTTGATTAATTTAATACAAGTTTCCCGTTAGCTGTGTCATATGAAATAGGTCCATTAGTTCTCTAATAGGATTCAAACACTTCAAATCGACATACGATATGCGCACTGCTGTGTAATACTAGACACTGGAGACACCGAATTCAATCCCCTATTCCCCTGAGTAATACTATATATATTACTAGGGTAATTTTAATTGAAATTTTCAATTTGTTAATGTTTTTTTATGTTCTGCCTGGTTTTTTAATAGGACGTTTATCTTTGAGTTTTGATTTCATTTTTGCCTTAAAGAAGTTTTAAAGAATTTTTTTATTTTTAAAATGAAGTATAAAAATGTGGAAATTGTTATGCATTATCAAATTAAATACACATAAAAATATATTGAAATTATTTAATATTTTTTAATGCTCTGATTTGTTTTTAATACGAAGATAATACGTTTTTTGTTTTTCATTCGAAAGAAGTTTGAATTTTTTTATTAAAATTATTAATAAAATAATATAACGCGGTTTTCATATGATGACAACACTCATCACAATATTTAAAAAGCGAGTCTCCTGATAAATACTTTTTTTGAGAATTTTCATTTATTATGCATTATTAAATATCTCAAAAATTATTTTGAAATTAATTTAATAATATTATCATTAAAATACCCGTTTCGAGATTTTAGATATGTATTAATTATGATTAAATATTTAAATTGAATTATTTATAGATCTGGCAACACTACGTTTCATGTGTCAAGCAATTAGAAGTGTATATATAAAATTTTACAGATTACGATTAACTACCTTCTATTGACAGAGACATGAAATGTGTTATAGATAATGGATGAATCTACATTAGTTGCCGGTCAAATAGGACCATTTTACTATTTCGAAAAAGCCCCATTTTATAGTTTAAACATTGAAAATGGAAATTTTTTTACTTTTCATACATTACGAACTAAACTGACAGCAAACATATTTCAAACGAAAGTATACGATATCTCGAAGGTATTCGATACATATTAGGGGCTACTTTCGCATATCTTCAATAATCAACAAATTTAAATGCAGTCTCACCACCAAATATTCTATTCCATTTTGAATATATGGCTCAGTTCCATAAAGACTTAAGAGCACACGGAATTTTAATGCTTGTACCCTGATATATTAAGGACTATTTTTCTGTATATAGCGACTCTGTATACGCTGAGGATGGTTGAAAGATTGATCCGAACAGACAGACATACAGACAGACAGACAGACAGACAGACAGACATACAGACATATAACATACACACAGTTAGACAATTATATATATTACTAGGATGATTTTAATTGAAATTTTCAATTTGTTAATGTTTTTTTATGTTCTGCCTGGTTTTTTAATAGGACGTTTATCTTTGAGTTTTGATTTCATTTTTGCTTTAAAGAAGTTTTAAAGAATTTTTTTATTTAAAAAATGATGTATAAAAATGTGGAAATTGTTATGCATTATCAAATTAAATACACCTAAAAATATATTGAAATTATTTAATATTTTGAAATGCTCTGATTTGTTTTAATACGAAGATAATAAGTTGTTTGTTTTTTCATTCGAAAGAAGTTTGAAATTTTATTAAAATTATTAATAAAATAATATAACGCGGTTTTCATATGATGACAATATTTCATCACAATATTTAAAAAGCGAGTCTCCCGATAAATACTTTTTTTGAGAATTTTCATTTATTATACATTATTAAATATCTCTAAAATTATTTTGAAATAAATTTAATAATATTATCATTAAAATACCCGTTTCGAGATTTTAGATATGTATTAATTATGATTAAATATTTAAATTGAATTATTTATACACCTGGCAACACTTAGCTGTCACATGTGATTTCGTTTGACTATTATTTATAAAATATATCAGTTTACGATTAACTACCTTCTATTGACAGAGACATGAAACGTGTTATAGATAATGGATGAATCTACATTAGTTGCCGGTCAAATAGGACCATTTACTATTTCGAAAAAGCCCCATTTTATAGTTTAAACAATCATTGAAAATGAACATTTTTTGAAGTTTCATATATTAAGATCAATACTTACAGCAAACATATTTCAAACGAAAGTATACGATATCTCGAAGGTATTCGATACATATTAAGGGCTACTTTCGCATATCTTCAATAATCAACAAATTTAAATGCAGTCTCACTACCAAATATTCTATTCCATTTTGAATATATGGCTCAGTTCCATAAAGACTTAAGAACACACGGAATTTTAATGCTTGTACCCTGATATATTAAGGACTATTTTTCTGTATATAGCGACTCTGTATACGCTGAGGATATTTGAAAGATTTGAAAGATTGACCCGTACAGACAGACAGACAGACAGACAGACATATAAAATACACACAGTTAGACAATTATATATATTTATATATATACATTACTATAGTGCAGCTACTGGCGCCGTGTGGCAGGCACCTCATAAGAATTAATATAATAAACAACTCAATCAGGATAGATTACGATATAAATGGTCTTTGTATATAAAATGCGTTAGTTGTTAGTGTGGATAAGCAAGTTAGGATAATAAACATGAGTAAGACAATTGTAAAGTTAGGTGCAAGTGTAGTTTGTGGAGCGAAGTGGCCGATAAATTTGAATGAACCACGAGCCGGTTGTTACTTCCCTCAGTACTGCGGCTGATCTATGGACTCATCCCTGTCTTATTTATGACCTGGACTGATATAAAACCAATTGTTACAATGTGATTGAACTGGACAATAGGACCACTGCCCACTACCCTCATTCACAATGGACTTGCCAATCCCACATCTATAATATTGTACGACCCGTGCCCCTTACACATTGTAAAAATGTAACTCTTCAATACCATCAATAATATATATATCGAGTCTAGACAATTTAAAATCATGTACTCTGTGGCTGGGGATAACCAGAATATTTGACAATAGCTCAGGTAATAATGATCTTGGCCACAAATAATGTAGTCATGGGCTCGAATAATTACTTAAAAATTAACAGCGAAAACAATGTATTTTCATATCAATTATACGCGTAGCTGAATATTTATCGATTTTTGCATTTATGATAAAAAGCTGACTTGACACACAAATTATCACATAAGAGTATTTATAAAACTTAAAATTCATTTGATCGGTTATTACGATTGGGAGATCGGGAATAAGGTCAGATCAGGTTTACTCTGATTTCCTGAATTGTAAGGTAAATACTGAGGCGATTATTCGTAAGTCGGGCAGAGCCGCTCTGTCGGTGACCTGTGTAACTAGTAATAGTTAAGATCACCGACAGACAATTAACACGTTGTATGTATAAAAACCTTCTCAAAGAAAGCTCCATCAGAAATGTAGGTTCTTTGGTATTCCAGACGACTCTTAATAATAAAAAAAATATAACTATACAGTTTTACTCGCTATAAAGATATTTTCATGGCTACAAATACAGTAATCTTAGGTTCAGATCCCTTCAAAGATTATAATGACTGGAAGATCGAGAATAATATGAATAAAATCCCTAAAAAATATTGGTACAAATCATAATTCTATGTGTCTTAAAATCTCAACATTTTAAAGGAAAAGAATGATAATTTACATATTGAAATTATTAAAAAAATATCGGCAGAGAAACAATGTCTTCCCATATTAATTATACATGTATCTGAATATTTTGTCGATTTTTGCAATTACGATAGAAAGCTGACTTGACATAAAAATATTCAAATAAACTAATAAAATGTTACTGGCACAATAAAGACCAGTATTCCCTCTCAAGTAAAAGAATATGATTTTATTGGTCATTACGACTGGGAGATCGGGAATTATATTAATAATATCCCAATCAATCGTCTTGATCCAGGCTTACTCTGATTTCCTGTATTGTAAGGTAAATACTGATTATTTTTTATGATTTTATGATTTCGCTGACCTGTGTAACTAGTGATAGTTAAGATCACAATTGATTAACACATAATTGTGTATTAAAATATAATCTGAAAAACAGAACACAATAAATATGTATTTTTTTTCTCAAAAATTCGATAATCCGGATATTATCACTAATCCGACAGATGGTAACCCGATATGTGTCGTATTATCGAGACTACATTTTTTTAATTATACGGTAATTTTGATAACAAATTCACATAATATGTAATCATTAGTCCAATATAAATAAATTCTGCCGATGTTGTGAAATAACAACAAAATACATGAATATTTTTTAAATCGGTGTGACGTCAATGCCCAATAGCGTATTCAATTCCCATCGTTTATATGTATATATTATAAATCTTATATATTTTTTAACAGTTGGTAATAATAAAAATAATGGTAAAATTTATGTTTACTATTAAATTGAAATTAACAGATATCAAAGTTCACATATTATAATTACTAAACGTATTAACTATTTTCAAACCGTTAACATTTTTCGATTCCGATCAATATAATTAATGATCGGAAACGAAAAATGTTAAAAAAATATACTTAAAATTATATTTTTAATTGTTGGTTAGTAGTTAATAGGATTAACTAATATAATTATAAAAAAAATAATTAGTATCATTTTTTTGACATTTTAAAAAATAATATTATTTGTATTTATTGAACTTAAATATGTAAAAATATCACAGTCTTCCATTTAATGAATACAAAATTAAATAATATTATTGTGGATACTTGATAGTATTTTAATTGATGTGATGAAATCCTTTTTTTTAATAAAACGGCTATTAATAATTTTTATTGCATTGATAATTACGTGTGAATAAACCTAAATCGATTTATAACATCCATTGGTAATATTTCACATTTTCTTCGTTGAATTCAATCATATATTTTTGTTAATCTTTGAGTGAATAACAAAAAAAAATGTATGGGTTCAAGAGGAAATACTCTTGTTGCTAACTTATTTATATACATTTTAATTATAAAGGTAACTAAACTTACACTAAGCTTGCACCAAAATCTTATCACCTTGTAAACTATCAATAATTAAGCACAGTTTATGATAAAAATAAACTTTTAAAATATATTATAACTATGCATTTTGAACCTGTTGCATTGTAGAAGTTTTCTTTGAGATTCTCTGTCGTTTGGTGGTAAACTTGAAAAAGCTTTCAGTGTTTCGAGTTTCCTTTAATGAAAATCACCCTGACAGCTGACAGTGCAATGGTCAGCTAATGGGGTGATATTGAATCCTGGATATAAGCTACATAGTACATATTACGTAGGGGTAGCAACCCCCTATGTGCCCTGCACTGTTCCTATTGAGAATAATTGACATGCCATACATATTATTACTGCAGCCTGATAATTTAACTTGAGAGCCTTTACACCTTTAACCCCACTACCTTTTAAAGATTATCATCAATGAAATCCTAAATATTACATATGCAACCTCTTTTTGGTTGAACTACAAATAAATTAAATGCGAATATGTAATTCTAATACGATCATTAAAAAAATATACTAAAAGAGGCCTAAGATATTTTGTGTATAAAAAATACATTAATAATAATAAAATATTTTCTTATGACAGTTTGTGAATCTTGGGTTATGGTATTGAGTCATCATAGAATAACAAAATATAAAAATTCATTTTCATGGTCAAGTTCAAATGAATAAACAATAACAACTATGTTGTCATAACGCCTAAGATTGCTGACCTAATTTGCGTTAAAAAAACTAATTGTAAACACTATGTTGTCATAATGTCTCAGGTTGCTGACCGTGTGTGCCGTTTGAGGTTATGTTCTTGTTTACGTACTATTGTTGTTTCATGAATTCTATGACGTATGCTTATAATAATACAAATTCAAATCGGGCGATTCAAATCACCTTATAAGTAAACACACAAGATTCGCAAACTTTTTAAAATAATAATTAAAAATTTAACTAGCCGACTTGGACCATTAATGAAGGTGTGGTTGTGTTACATATAATGTACCATTCCTTACATTTAATTATTTTAAGTTGAATAAAAGACATGTTGTATATGAAGATTTACTAAGAATCAAAAGCTCGTATAAGTAGAAAAACTTATATCTTCTTCATCAACTTATATCATCATCAACATGGAGGACAATCATATGAACATACTATTTTTTTAACCAATTATAATAAAAAGTTGAATAGAGAATTTACCTGTCAATCGCTTACATATTAATCTTACAATCCAGGATATCAGATTAAACCAAATATCCTCGCTATACATAATGTGTCCTTATTCCATTCCAGATTCTTAGACGTATGTCGAATATAGTTTTGTATGGGAAATGAATATTATACTCTCATGAAAAAAATATTGACTCTTATTAGAATATTATACATTTATTGACGCTGTTATATGTATTATATTTTAAAGGGGATGGTGTACTTTTTTTAATTCGCTAATACCAACAATATAATATAAATATTTAATCAATAAAAAACCTGAAAATAAACAATGAATTAATAATGCAATAGCGGAATTCGATCTGTTAAAAAGTATGTACACTCAATTTATATCTTTGTGTTGATATTATAATAATTTTAAAAACTTGTGATTGTTAAATAAACTTGTGATGTCAATGTTTACTGAAACAAACAAATAATTATTGTCAAAACAAAATGTTCAGGGTATTTGAAATTTTAAATTGTTAATTTTTAAAAATTAATCATCTGTAAAATTTATTGAAGTTATAAATAAAGTATTAGTTATGTTATGTTTGTATAATGCACGGAACAAAATAAATCTTTAATACCATCGTAATAGCTCAGGGGATAAGAAGCGTGGCTACAATTACTGTGGTCATGGGTTCAAATCCCACTCAAGACAAGAATTTTTAAATTGATTTGATTGATTATTACGACTGGGAGATCGGGAATAATATTAATAAAATCCTGATCGATCGTCTTGATCCAGGTTTAATGTGATTTCTTGTATTGTAAGGTAAATACTGATTATTAAGTCGGTGACCTGTGTAACTAATAATAGTTAAGATCACCGACACACAATTAACACGTTGTTGTGAATAAAAAAGCCTCTCTAAAAAAATAAATAAAAATTATTGTATTTATTACACCTACCATATTACGTTAATCATTCCTACCTTAATTAATCGAATGGTTGAAATTGTTACGTTGATTAAGTGTATTAAATTATGTTACTTGTTGTTTGTCCTTTGTGTCGTTTTGTTGTGTTTTTTTTTAATGGTTTTACAATGTTAATTAGTGGATATTTCGTGTTTGTGCTCTCCTTTTTACATTGTGCTTATAGTGCTAAAATATTCGCCGTATTTCCAATACCTGCTTACAGTCATCAGAGTGTTTTCGGTGCTTTGCTGGAGCAACTCGCGAAAAGAGGTCACGATGTAACCGCCATTGTTACAAATCAGATAGCCGCCGATATGGACAATTTGAAGCAGATTGATGTGGGGAATGCTTCTTATGAGATACTCAATGATTTCGTCAATAATCAGTTCATCAAGGGTGAGAGTGGAGGGATGGAAGATTTGAACAGAGTCTTCCTGGAGATATACGACACCCAACTATCCCATGACGGGGTGAAGGAGTTGTTAAAAAGTAAAAAGACAACCTTCGACGTCTGTTTTATCGAAGGCACGGCCCCTGTTATGTTGGCTTTCAAAGATCTATTCAAATGCCCGACTATTTTGATGACGACTTTAACATCGCCTTGGTTTAACCTTAACGCAATGAGAGCCCCGACTAATCCAGTGCTATATCCTTGTGTGATGACGCGATTCGCCGGTCAATTCACATTTCTTCAGCGGATCCAAATGCTAATTGAGAGATTCTCGTTTTATTACAATATCGGCAATGATAACTATAACTATAACGCTTTGGTGAAGCGGCACTTTGGACAGAATGCAAGACCGGTTGAGGATATTATGGCGGAAGCTGACATGCTCTTCATGGCTTCTCATGAACTCTTCAGCGGAGTCAGACCGATGGTCCCTGCTGTTATTTATATCGGGGGAATACATATTAAAAATCCAAAGCCCCTCCCAGAGGTAACGTAAATTACTTATTCCCATAGATATATACATTAGATATCGCATTTCATATAAATAATTCATGTAAATTTCGTGTAAATCCGTATTGTTGCACTCTTTTCTCCTATTCGATAAAGGCATAAGTGTGTCACCCTCACTCAACACATTTCTACTGATCACTGAGAGTGGTTGTGACAATACTTTTAAGTAGTGTTTGGTAAAAAGTGAGCCTAGATGTATTTGAGTGTATGTTTGAGTCCATATGACATGTAGTAACAATGCATTTACCCATTTTACTGTGAAATATTTTATATTTTTTATATTATTGTTATTAAGAAAAAACAGTCGTTCTCTGATGAAGCTTTTTTGAGAGGGTTTTTTATACACAACAACGTGTTAATTGTCTGTCGGTGATCTTAACTATTACTAGTTACACAGGTCACCGACTTAATAAATCAGTATTTACCTTACAATACAGGAAATCAGAGTAAACCTGGATCAAGACGATCGATCGGGATTTTATTAATATTATTCCCAGTCGTAATAACCGATCAAATCAATTAAAAATCTTGACTTGAGCGGGATTTGAAGCCATGACCACAGTATTTGTAGCCACGCTTCTTATCCCCTGAGCTATTACGATTATTGAAACATGATAATTAAATTTTTACCTATTCTAAGCCTGAAGATCATTATGGAGAAATGTCAATTTTTTTCAATTAAAACCATAAAAAATCTTTTAATTGGCCATTCGACTTTTTTATTAATATTCGGTGTGATTATTCGTCGATTGAGATACATAAATATGTAATTTTATAATAATGTTGTAATGAAGAAATGTATTACGGATTATTAAAATGAACTAGTTATAAAACAATTATGTGGTTGCTTGACTTTTGCTTCATATAGAATTCGTAACCGGTGGACGCTTTTTTATACATTCAACGCAAGATTTGATTTATATATATATATATATATGGTGAGAGTATATATATATATATATATATATATATATATGCTATATATGGCAAGTATATACCGTGACGCCTCCCCTATTGACGGGAGTCCCTTTATAAGGGGCTGGCCAGGCCACCTTGGCCTTTACGGGAGAATATAGTAGAGATGGTTTCCCGGGCCACCACACAGCAATGAGTACTTAAGATCTAGTTTGCTAAGCTAGATCTACCAAGTGACTCCGGTGCCGTGAATCGAACCCGGGAGTCTTCACTCACGAATCCGTTACACTAACCACTGGGCCACAGGGCGGCTCATATAAATATATATATATATATATATATAAATTGTGTTAATTGTTTGTAAGTAACTATGTTTTTAATTGCAGGATATTCAGCTTTTGCTGGACGAAGCTACTGAAGGAGTCGTTTATGTTAGCTTGGGATCGACATTGAGCTTTAATATGTTTGATCAGGATATAAAACGTCACTTCATCGATGCTTTAAAGGAATTACCTTACACAGTAGTGCTCAAATGGGATGGAGATACAACTGAGATTTCAAGCCCTAACATACACCCATTTAAATGGCTTCCTCAACAAGATCTCCTAAGTAATGTATCAATTATCACTACTTGGTGTCAATTACTCAATTTGACTAGTGTTAAAAATATTTGATGATTATTACAAGAACAATAAATTGGCATGTGTCGTTACCGCCGATAAAAATGCCAGATGTATAAATATTAATATGAGGGATCATTCAGACGAATCTGAGTGAGAAATCAGTGTAGTTAAACTCATCTGATTGTTCCGCCATCTTGATATTTATTATCCGGTGTCACGTGAGTTCATATTTGGAAGAAAATAGACTTGTATAGAGTTAATTTTTAAATATATACCATTGTTTCAATGTTTTGGTACCAATTTAGTATAAATCTTATATGTATAGAGTTAATTAACACACTCAAAAAAGTACACACTTTATAAAATTATACTATAACTGTAGAAATTTCGAAAAATGATTCAGTAACGAGATAAAAATGTGGATCAAATTATTCTCATTATATTAATACTCGTACGCATGTATTCCGTATGAAATACTCAAATTTGCTAGTTAAAAATATTTTATTGTTAAAAAAACTCTCAGAAAGGTTATTGCGTAAATGTCCATTCTAGACTTTTTTATGTATCTAATAGTAAAAAAGCAATAATAAATATATATAAGAGCTTAAATATATGAATAACATGATAAAGGAATATGATTCCATAATAGCAACCATAAAATACTGTGGAAGTAACATAAAATATATATTTATATAATTATGGAATTCAACCCAAACTTCAACAACAATATAAGAAATATAGTTTAATAATATTATTAAGTTTTGTTTAAAAATTATATTAATATGAGATCAAGGAAAGAATGCACTCCTAACCCAAACATATTAATGACAAGTTGATTATAATATTTAATATTCTAGCAATTTATGCGATTTTGATATAAACAAATCAACAAGGTCGAGCTGTTAACCTAAATAATAATTTATAATATTTTAAAGATTTCATAAAAATTAAAAGCATGTTAACCTTGTATAATTAGAGCGTTTATTTATTCTCTATAATACATGAAATCAATAAGAAAATACGTTTTATATAAATATTATATTGGGACATATTATGACCAAACCTAGTCAAAATAATTTGATTATTGTATATATCATTTCAACTCTCTGATATTTATACAAAACATTATATAATATACATTTAAATTTTTCATACTTAATTATTAATTTCAAAAATAGTAATTTAATTTTATTATTATTATTATGATAAAAGATTGTTCTGTCAATATACGAAAATTCAAATTGAGTAATACATTTTACCAATTAATAAAGCAAAATGATATAAATGTTAGCCTAGAAGTGCTCTACAGTTATGCGCAATTAACACCTGTTTTTTCACCTTCTTGGCCGAAGTTTGATTATGACTAAATATATTTATTTTCAGGGCATACAAATATAAAAGTATTCGTTACTCATGGAGGTCCACAATCCATTGAAGAAGCCATACATTATGGAGTTCCCATGGTTAGTTACGGAATGCATGCGGATGGTTTCCAAAATTCCGAAAAAATTGAATTGAATCGTATTGGAAAATGCCTTAGATCATCACGAATAAGTAAGAATTATATAAAAAATACCATCATGGAGGTGGCAAAGAATTATGAGTGAGTATAAAATATCTTTACTTAACAAATTCCATTTATGTGCACTCGAGTTTATCTTATCTTCCTATCATTAGTTTATTAATCCCATTCTCATTTTTATGAAAGTGATACGAATTTATATAATTTTCTTCCATCAAAAAATAATTTATTGGATCGAATCGTATTTAAAGTAATTTACGTAGTTTTTAATGGAATATTATTAATTTGTCCAATATAAATGTTACTTGAATGCAACCAATAACTTTTTTAAATAATGATATACTTAATGAGTAAATATCTGGCAATAATATTAATATATTTTATTAAAGTAAAATATGAAGTAAGCTATCAAATCTTGCGTTGAATGTATAAAAAAGCGTCCACCGGTTACGAATTCTATATGAAGCAAAAGTCAAGCAACCACATAATTGTTTTATAACTATTTAATTTTAATAATACATTTCTTCATTACAACATTATTATAAAATTACATATTTATGTTTCTCAATCGACGAATAATCACACCGAATATTAATAATAAATAATAAGTCAAATGGACAATTAAAAGATTTTTTATGGTTTTAATTGAAAAAAATTGACATTTCTCCATAATGATCTTCAGGCTTAGAATAGGTAAAAATTTAATTATCATGTTTCGATCATCGTAATAGCTCAGGGGATAAGGCAAGTAAATACTGTGATCATAGGTTCAAATCCCGCACAAGTAAAAAATAGTTAAATTTGATCGGTTATTACGACTGAGAGATCGGAAATAATATTAATATAATCCCGATCGATCATCTTGATCCAGGTTTACTCTGATTTCCTCTATTGTGAGGTAAATACTGATTATTAAGTCGGTGACCTGTATAAATTATATATTTCAAAATTCTTGTTTAAAATAAAATAAGCAGAGAAATCTTGCGGTGTATGTTAAAAAATACACTATATGAACAATACCAATTTTAATTCAGGGATTCAATTTATCGTTTTTTTTAAATTTTTTTATCCTTTTTCCAGGTACAAAGCTAACACTATGCACCTTCGCGATTTGATATACGATCAGCCTCAATCATCTATAGAAAAGGCAATATGGTGGACAGAATATGTAATTAGACACAAAGGAGCTCCTCATTTGAAACCTTTGCCGGTGTCTTTCTTCGCTGAACACTATTTAGACATTACATTCTTCATCATTTTAATTCTGGGAATTTTTTATATGTTTGTCAAATGTGTAATCAATCGTTTAACGCGTAAAACCAAACGAGAATAATTTAATTTTTATTCGAATAATTATTATTGTATGTATGGGTCGTGTGCTGTTAAATGATAACAAGTTCTTCGACCTCGCATGTCTGTGTTATTTTAAGTATTTGTGATTGCAAATTATTAATTAATATTAAATATTTTTTATTATTATTATATTTTATTTTTATTCTCGCAATACTAGTTATGTACATACAAAAATAACAACATACCAATGAACCTTTTCTGTTTTTTTTGTTGTTTATTTTTTTTACACCAACGACAGACGTGACCTTGGTGCGATTATAGTGTGACCATATTTTTGAATAACTAAATATTGTATAAAAATATGTTTATTAATAATTTTGTAAAAAATTTCACACAAAATAGGTTTAATTGCATTATATAAAAAAATCGACTAAATTAAGTTTTTTTCGAAACAAATAATATATTTAGAAATAATTATAATGCTACAATTTGATGAACTAAAAAATTATTCAGTATCTTTTTTCGTTGTATTTTTAATAATAATCTCTTATAATTATTTTGATTAAAAAAATGAATGCGAGATTGATAATAATAAATATATTATTGACTCAATTTTTTTTTATTCGACTTGCCTTTGTTTTAAATATTCTATAAAAAGCATATAAAGAACATGATTATATAATTATAAAATGTATAAAGGTCATGTTTTATTTTTTTGAGATTTAAAAAAATAAGTGTAGAACATGTGGTCACCCTTGCTTTCTTCACGGGTGAAGTCTATAATAAGATCCCCGTATTAAAACGATGTAAATAGCGGAAAGACTTTTTTTTAACACCAAATTTATTATAATATCTATTTTTTTTAAATTTAATTTACAAGTGTGTGCACAATTTTATTTTTCAGCATTGCAACATTGTATGGGCTACCTTTAAAATGCGGGAAATTGTAAAAAAAATGTTTTCAGAAATAATAATAAAAAAAAAAATATATTTTTATCAAGTAATAGGAAGTGCAGTGCTCCAATACTAAAAACAAATTTATGCACATACTTGTGAGAGTTTGTTTTACAACTTTTTTATTAAATATAAATTACTAATAATTAATTAATTAATAAAATTAAATTATAACATATAATATGGGAAAATTTGATAAAAAAAAACCACTTGCTACATATTTCATAACAAAAATAAATAAATAAATAAAAATAAAACAGACATAAAGGGAATGCGCAATTTGAAATATAAAGAGTTTTATTACATTTTAAGACTATATGTGTAAATAAAAATAATAAGTAATAATAAAACAGACATACTGGGAATGTGCAATGTGAAATATTAAGCATTTTTATTACATCTTAAGATTATGTGTGTAATTTCAATGATACTTATTGTTTATTATTACTTATTATTTTAAACTGTTTAAAATGTTTACTTTCCACTATCGCATAAATATAGTCTCAACCGTGGTATTCTTGTCTGACTGTTACATAGCGGTACTCAGTTCATCGAAGACACTCCTTCGAACAACTCGTACATTTTAATATAATACACAATGTTTACATTTAAAATATCGCTTCTGATTTTGGCGGCTGGCCTTCTGCACCAGGTAGACAGTGCTAAAATATTAGGATACTTTCCAATACCTTCTGTCAGTCACCAAGTAGTATTCAGAGCCCTGATGA
This sequence comes from Agraylea sexmaculata, assembly GCA_022606485.1. NCBI lineage: Eukaryota > Metazoa > Arthropoda > Insecta > Trichoptera > Hydroptilidae > Agraylea > Agraylea sexmaculata. The sequence goes on along the minus strand of JAGTTH010002804.1, from coordinate 31,759 downwards.
CAGAACTAGCAAGTAGAGGTCATCAAGTGACTACCATCACCCCAGATCCCATAAAGGATTCAAAGAATCCTAACCTCACACAGGTCGATATACACGATCTATCTTACACGATCATGCAGAAGACCTACGAAGGGGTCTTCAAATTCAGTATAAGTCAGTTTTTGGAGATAATAACAGAGATATACGAAGCACAGCTGGCCAGTCCGCAGGTGAGGCAAATCTTGGACGACGATAATGCAAAGTACGACCTGTGCTTTGCAGAATGCATGGGTATACCCACGTATGCCATAAAAGAAAGATTTAACTGCCCCCTCATACTTATATGCTCTTTAACTGCGAGCTACTACAATTGGGAAGCCATCGGGAATCCCACAAACCCAGTTTTCTATCCTGGAAGCATCGCTCAAGATATCGGCCAGTTGGATTTCATACAGCGGGTCAAGGCAGTCTCGTTTGATTTGTACCATAGGTTTGTATTTTGCATTCATTAATAAGTCTGAATAAATTATTTCAATACTTGTGTTGCAGATATTGGATGTTCTTCTACATGAGAGAATATAACAAGATTTCGAAAAAATATTTCGGCCCCCAAACAAAAGATCTTGAAGATATTATGCAAAATGCCGATATGTTATTCGTTAATAATCATCCGATTCTTGGCTCTATAAGACCTGTTGTGCCTGCTGTTGTTTATATGGGAAGTATGCATATAAAAAAAGTTGAACCATTACCTCAAGTAAGTACGTATTTTTAAAATGATCAATTATGTATGTAACTTTTGAATGGGAATATAAAATAACCTTTCGCACTTGGAATTAATTTCCGCCCGTCAAAAAAACACATTTCTGTTCAAATGTAATAACAGTCAAAATCGGCAAAGGCACGTATCTCTAGCCAAAAACAGATAAAAATCATATATATCCTAAAAAAGTAATTATACCAATCACCTCATGCAGGAATCGAAAGTGTTCTTTAAAAGAGCAAATAAAAAAAACAGGTAAAAAATAATGGTACAAATCATAATTCTATGTGTCTTAAAATCTCAACATTTTAAAAGAAAAAAAATATAATTTACATATTGAAATTATTAAAAAATAATCGGCAGAGAAACAATGTCTTCTCATATTAATTATACATGTATCTGAATATTTTGTCGATTTTTGCAATTACGATAGAAAGCTGACTTGACATAAAAATATTCAAATAAACTAATAAAATGTTACTGGCACAAAAAAGACCAGTATTCCCTCTCAAGTAAAAGAATATAATTTTATTGGTCATTACGACTGGGAGAATTACATTAATAATATCCCAATCGATCGTCTTGATCCAGGTTTACTCTGATTTCCTGTATTGTAAGGTAAATACTGATTATTAAGTCAGTGAACTGTGTAACTAATAATAGTTAATATCACCAACAGACAATTAACATGAATAAATAAACAGTAATGAAGATCTATGTACACTTCTATTGAGAATTCAGACGAATTAACACAGTGTTGTACCACTCAGACTCGTCCACTTGGTCCGCCATCGGTCGGCAGAGCCGCTCTGTTGGTGACCTATGTAACTAGTAATAGTTAATGTGTCCATTAAATGAATTCCAAACCTATACGTTTGCACTTAAATATTATATTGTACAATTGTATATCACAAATATTTAAATATTAGTTCTCTTATCTCCTTTTAAGCTTTCAATTCGTAGATATGTTAATAAGCATCAACGTTAAATTTATTCAAGGATCTGCAAAACCTCTTGGATTCATCAACAAACGGAGTCATTTACTTCAGTCTTGGTTCAAATGTTCAAAGTAAAAAGATGTCTCCAGAAAGCAGACAAGTTTTCCTGGACGTGTTTGCTGAGATTCCCTTCACCGTAATATGGAAATGGGAGAACGATACTCTGATGGGAAAATCAGACAACGTTCACACATTTAAATGGCTGCCACAACAAGACTTGTTGGGTAGTTATAATCTTATATAATGATTAATCGTCTTATATATTTGTATACATTAACTCCGTTGTAGCACATCCCAATGTCAAAGTCTTTATAACTCAGGGGGGACAACAGTCTCTGGAAGAAGCCATCTATCATAAAGTGCCTATGATTGGACTTCCTGTATTTGCTGATCAGCTCCAAAATGCACAAAGAATAGTTAAGTTTAACATTGGACAAAGGCTGGATATTAAACATCTTTCGAAAGAATCTTTCAAGAAGGCTCTCTTAGAAGTTGCGACGGATATAAAGTGAGTAAAACATTAAAATAAAATGCTATATAAATAGAGGATATAAAAGCTCGGGGGATAAGGATGAATTTAATCATTTATTACGACTGGGATATCAGGTATAATATTAATAAAATCCCACTCGATCTTCTTTATACAGGCTTACTCTAATTTCCAGGATTGTAAGCTAAATACTGAGTCGATTATTAAGTCGGGCAGAGCTACTATATCCATTAAAATTTGTTCCAAAAAACCTAAATATAAAAAAAAAAAAAAAAAAATATATATATATATATATATATATATATATATATATATAAAACAATAGATGGCACTCATTGATTTTTTATAATAAATTAATGTTTATTTAATTGTATATTTACCTATTCACCTATTAATAATATCCCTATCATCGCATAATATATCCTGAATTTAATTATTATTATCACGGGTTACTATACAACCAGGATAATAAAGGAATATAATAATTTAACATTATATGAGTGCCTCATTTATTAACTGACTAGTACTAAGAGATTTTCTCATTGCCATAACAGTGACATGTTTTTTTTAATATTTTGCAAAAGCCTTTAAAATATGTCAGAGCAAAAATGGTGTAACCCATAATTTACGTTTCTGGTGTAAGATATGTTCTTTGAAATATTAAATGAAGTACACAAATATGGTTCTTTTTATAAAGCTAATTAAAAACAGTTAAATGCTCACGAATGAAACAAGGTTAAAAAACAACTTCAACTCGTCATTTTCTCATAAATAATAGTCTGCGGTAACACCTATTTTGAGCTGATAGCCTCAAATTGTCCACAAACATAAAATAGAAGACTTCATCATTAAATAAAAAAAATCAGGGTTAAGTTTTTTAAGATGTACATTTACAGCGACGCGAATGAAACCCAAGCGTTGTGCAAATAAAACTTGTTTATTTGACTTCACACTCTCGCATTTATAATAAAATTACATGTTTAATTTCAGGTATAAAGATAACATTATCCACCTGAACAATTTGGTGCACGATGAACCCATGACGAGCCTTCAGAGGTCTGTCTGGTGGACCGAATATGTGTTGAGACATAAAGGAGCCAAACACCTCAAGTCTCAGGCTGTTGGACAACCTTTCTATGTTTACTACCTCTTGGATGTCGTGGCTGCATGTTTGGCTGTTTTAATCCTGCTATTTTATGTATTATATAAAACTATAACTCTATTATTAAGAATAGTGTTCAAGTCAAAGACCAAAACCAAAAAGGAATAATATAATTATAATTTTCAAAATTATTTATTTATTTTATATACCAGTAAGTTAATCCGTATATTTGCAGTCGGTTGGTATTCAACATATCACATAAAATAAAGCACAGATTGTTGGTTGATGCTCTTTGATGCTCGTTAATGTATCTCCGCCAATGAGAGAAGCGCTTTAGACTGATTGGCGCTTGTGTTTGTTTACATTTGCTCTTATTGGCGGAGATTCGAGAACCACCAACGAGCACTTATGTCTGTGCTGCACACTAATATATATGATAATTAACAGGATTTTAAGGTTATTACTAAACTACGCACTTAATGTAACATAATATAACAACTAACAGAGTCGCTCTTCTGGTAAAGCTTGGGATTCCTAGGCGTGCGTCGCCGTAAACATACACCGTAAAGACGGTAAAAGAGTTACTTTTGGTCAGTTTCTTGTTAATTAGTGCCTCGTCCGAGACTCAGACGAACCATTAACTAACAAAAAACCGACCATAAGTGTAGCTAAGTAACTCTACTATTGTATTAACGGTGACGTATGCCTGGGAATCCATTACTTAACTGTAAACATCTCCAAAAAGTTTAATCTAAATACATTCAGACAAAAATAACACTCACCTTTTTTGTTGTTTTCAAAAGATTAGATATTAATCAAAATAAAAAAAATAAACAACAACAATCAATTAAAAAGTCCCTAGGGTATTTACACATACATATCGTTGTGATTAATAATTTTAATCACTCTTTAACTTGCTGTGTGAATTAATACACTTATACAGACATCTGTGAGCTCCTGCTAATATTATGATCCCAGCAAATAGTGGAATGAGGATAATTGCTATCATATCTAAACAGTACACCACGTAGAATGGTTTCCCTAAGGACTCTGTACGTAAAGCCTTTGCCCCACGATTCCTGATCACGTACTCTGTCCACCAGACGGCTTTCTGCATAGACGTCTGGGGTTCGTCGTATATCAGCTTTGTGAATTTATTTATATTATGTTTATACCTGTAAATAATATGTGAGTTAAAATATGGTATTTTAAATAAACAAGACGGTGTGGAGCTTACGTTTCGTTTGATGCTAATTCGTTGATTATCCGCTCAATTTTATCTTCATTGTAAGATTCATCAGCCAGGTTCAATTTTAAACCCAAACCGTACCTTTCTATTTTAAGAGCGTTTAGCGGTTGATCTCCAAAGAAAGGAATCACCATCATTGGAACTCTTCGATCTATGGCTTCTTCGGTGGACTGCTGGCCACCTTGGGTTATAAATACCTTCACATTTGGATGAGCTGAAAACAAAACATTGGTTATGTTAAACGGTAGTGTTATTGATGATGTTTTTAACGATTTCGCATTCTGTTTAACCGCGCCTTAAATCAATTAATGACCATGTTTATTGAATGAGATTCTACCAGATGGGTCAATATTTTTATTTGATAGAAGAAAGCTGAATAAAGTATGGCAATTTGATATGCAAAAACCCTGTACTGTGACTAACCAAGTATGTCTTGTTGGGGCAACCATTTAAATATGTGCACATTTGGAGGCATCTCTTCATTGGGATCTTCATCTCTCTTCCAAACAATTGTATAAGGTGATCTTTTGAATATATTTATAAACATTTCGGTCAAATCATTAGGTATAATGGGCGACTTCACGTTTGTTCCAAAACTGAAATAAATCACGCCCTCCTTCGCGTTGTCCATGATATTTTCAATGTCCTTAAATAAAGATCGATTAATTTTATCACATTATATAAACTCAATAATTAGCTACCTGTCTCAGAGGCTTCGGTGGTTTCAAGTGAAGTCCTCCTAAATAAATTGTATTGGATGAAGAAGGTCGCAAATCACTGAAAATCCTGTAGCTATTAATGAAGAGCATATCCACATCTTCGATTATCTCTGTCATTCGTCTCGTATTCTTTCCAAAATATTGTCTAATCACACTGTCGAATTTAGGTAGATAGACCCAGTATTGATAGTATCTGTAGTTTAAAGCAGCATACCACATAGTCAATCTCTCTGTTAGATATGTATTTTTAAATTCATGCGCCAAAGGGTCCATGTATAATGAAGGATTTGTGGGATTCCCAACGATGTCATGATCTCCAATACCACCCACTAAAGATGTTATAAGAATTGTTGGGCATTTGTATACTTCTCTAAAAGCAAAAGCCAGAGGTACAAGAGCTTCAAAAAAGCAAACATCGAAAGGTCCTCCTTCTCCCCGAATCAAAGCTGCAACCTCCGGGTGTTTGAACTGTTCTTGCACAATCGTTATCATTTCATCGTGAAACGCATTAATAACGGCAACTTGCTTTTTGAATGAGAATTTGCCTATAAGCAATTTGTTGATCAACTCATAGGACACCTTGCCTACGTCTATTTCGGTCAAATTTGCGATTTTTTCTTTGTTGGGATTTGTAGTGACTTGGACCACTTCATGACCTCTACTGACCAGCTCTTCCATTAGGGATTTAAAAACAATTTGATGACTGTATGAAGGCGTTGGAAACACACCCAATATCCTCGCTCCATGATAACAATAAAATAAATTCACAAATATCAAAATGCGAAGATTCATCTTGATCCACTTATCAACAAACAATTGCCCTTTAATAAAATGATAAGAATAACAACAGCTGCGAGAATGAATATGTTTTTATATCACAATCTTATCATCGTTGAATCTTTAATTTTACAGAACTTCTTCATTTTATTTCAATTTGAATATTTTTTTTAATAATTACTAATGCATCAATAAAGACAGTGCAACATTTGTACAACATGTGTACAATTTTACTATATCACTTTATTGTTTCTATGTCTGTTAAGCTAATAAACGAGTAAATTATCTAATCATGCATACAAAATAAATATACAGAATAGGGCAGTATATTTATTTATTGAATTTCTTGTCGGCCAAGTGTCGGCTTTCATTTTCGATACATCGGGTGAACCGAATTCAAGATTTATTATTACTCTCTCCAGTATAATGATAAACTACGGCCCAAATATAATATTCTACATGACGATATTTTAAAACAACTATTACTTTTGATCAGTGTGAAGGCTTCTTATGATTTTTAGATGTTCTAAATGTCTTGAAAAAATGATTACCCTGTGTATCCGACACTTGGCCGACATGATTTTTGAGACAGAATAATAAAAAAAAATAAGAAATAATAATTATTATTTTTATTGCATTTTTTATATTAATATCAGAGTATTCGAATAGAATAATACAAATTATCACATAATAATAAGGCCATATATAATATTACAAGGTTAATCCCCGCAGTGTTTCAATACTCCAAATAGTATTGCGGCCACCATAATAAATGAAAATTGTATATATTTAATCCCGTTTTAATTTTTGACACGTTTGTAAAAATAACAAAGTGTATTTAACGATTGACCTTATTATAACATATAACACAATGATTAAAAATATCATATCAAGGGAGAAATAGACGTAAAGTTGAACGCCTGCAGAAGGTGATTTCCATACTGAAGCACCTTTATTTCTTATTATATATTCAGTCCACCAAACAGCCTTCTCCATATGACTTTGAGGTTGATCTTTTAATAAAGAAGACAACCGCACAATATTCTCCTTGTACCTAAAAATAAGAAGCTAGTTTATGACTGTGGGCTTATTTCACACCTCGATTGTATAAAAACGTTTACACTAACGTAATATTTTCAGCAACGTCCGTAATTGTATTTAAGAATTTTTCTTCAGTGATTTCGTTCAAAAACATTCGTTTACCGATTCCAAATCTATGGATTTTGTCAGAATTCAAGTCTTGATCTCCAGCAAAAGGAATAGCGATCATGGGGACATTCCTATCAATGGATTCTTCCATAGATTGCTGACCAGCCTGTGTTATAAACACCTTAATTCGAGAATGAGCTGAAATATTATGTAATCTTATTATAGACTAATAAATGATAATAATATAAAAATGTTCCGGGGGGGCTTTTTTGAAGAACTTGTTAATTTTTTTGACGGTCTGTGATCTTAAAAATTACTAGTTACACAGATCACTGACAGAGCAACTCAGTTTCTTTCCTTATAATCCAGGAAATCAGAGTATACCCGGATCAAGACTATCAATCGGGATTTTAATAATATTATTCCCGATCTCCCAGTCGTAAAAACCAATCAAATTATTATTTTTTTGACTCGAACGGGATTTTAACCCATGACCATAATATTCGTAGACAAACGTCTTATCCCCTGTGCTATTTCACTAGTAATAGTGTTGAATCTTACCCTATTGTTATTACAGGATCAAAATATTTTGAAATCAAAAGCCGCCAAATTGTTAAATTGATCAAATAATTTGTAATAAGGAAACTTACCCAAAATATCTTGCTGAGGAAGCCATTTGAAAAAATATACATTGGGTGGTTTATTTTCAACATTTTCATCTTCAAACTTCCAAATAACTAGATACGGAAGCTTCCTAAAGGTATTTAAAAACAAGTCTAATAATCCTTTGGGTAGATCTTTGGATTTCACATTGGATCCAAAACTCAAATAAATCACTCCGTTGGAAGCACTGTCGAGAATTTCTAGCACATGCTGAATAATATTTGTAATTATTATATTATTTAAAACTTATTATAAATTCAATACCTACATTTGGTAAGGGTTCAGGGGGTTTTAAGTGCAAACTTCCCAGATGTACAACCAAAGGCACTGTTGGTCTTATATCGCCTAAAATCTGTTCGGAGTTTACAAATAGCAATTCTGCACTTTTTTCAACCTCCCCAATGGACTTTGCATCATTTCCAAAGTGTTTTCTCGACATTTCATCGAATTTCGGATAGTATATGTAATCTTGATAAAATCTGCAATTTAATTTTCATACAGTTTGATCATATTATGTGTAATTTTAATCAATTACCTGTCGTGGCAGTGCCAATACCAGGCCACTATACGTCCTTTGAAGTCCAACTCTCCAATGGCCGTTGAGAACATATCTGGATAAATAGATGGATGAGATGGATTACCAAATAAGCTATGCATGTGCTTAGATGCCACCATTGATGAAATGAGAATCATAGAACAGTTGGTGACTTCTTTAAAGGTGAATACTGTAGGGACGAAAGATTCGAAGAAGCAAATGTCAAATTGTCCTCCTCTTCCAGCAATCAAATCAACCATTTCTGGATGACTTAACTGCTTGTCAAGAACCTTAAATCACAATATTAAAGTCTGAATTCTACAAGATTTTTTATCAAACAAAAGTACAGAATATATATGTATATATAAGTAACAAAGCAGTATACTCAGAGATGTGTCAAAGTCAAACGAATATATTGTAGTACTTCTCTTCTACATGTCGCACTTTCCTATTTCTCCATGATGTACAATAAAGCTATTTAAATACAGTAGTATAACGCTCAAATACTCATATTTATAATTGATGATATTATCAATACGAGTGCATTATTAAGAATACTAATATTTTAATAATATTATTAATAATATTCGTTTGACCTTGGCACATCTCTGAGTATACTAGACTTTTGATAAAAACGACCACTTAATCAAAAAAAAACCTGAGTCATCACATATAAACATATTAATTCAATTCTTTTTCCAAATACATAATATCACTTTAATATTTTTCAATATAGAATAACATAAATATCATAAACATAAAAAGCGAAGATGCTCCTTTTTTCTTAATAATACACTTTACATTTGTAATAATTATATTTTTGATTTTCATAAAAGTTTGAGCATCTTCCACAATCAATGTTTTATTCACAAAAAGGCGTTATCATCACATCTTCTGGGTTATTTTTATTTTTTTGTACAGAAAAACCGTTTATTATAATTATCTCAAAGCAGAAACTACAAGTCATCTAGTTATCTAAATGCATTAGCATATGTCTATAAATAATAATGATAATGAAAAAATCTCTTACAAAGGTTTAATTCATTTGAAATTGAAATGCGTTTTTTATGATAAATACTATTTTATGATGTTGCGATTAATCTACGACTAATTAATTATACTAACTTTTAACATGGCCTCGTTGAATATAAGCAGAGTGTTGTGCGAATTTGATTTGGATTTCTTATTAGTGATGTTGAAATGCTCTTCGAATATTTTATAAGACTCTTGTTTGACATCTATCTGTCCCAAGTTTGATGGTGGATTTTCAATGGGATTTGTGGTCATCACAACTACATTATGACCCCTGGAAGCCAGTTCTTCCATTAAGGCCAAATAAACCACTTGATGACTGTAAGAAGGTGTGGGGAAAATTCCCAATATTCTAGCTCCATTCACAAAATAAACCAGTGTTAAAACCGCACAATATTTGAAAACGATCTCCATTTCGTAAAATCGAGGAACGACTGTCGAAATTGTGTGTACATTTCTATACTAAACAAGAAATTATCAATCAGAAAAGAAACCATACTATCTCTCGATGTCAAATTAATTATTGAGTAATACAAATAAAAACTGGTGAACATAATCAGAAAATATTATTATTATTGGCGATACTTATATAGAGAAAGAGTATATATATATAGCAAAGAAGAAAGATATATAGGCAAAGGTAGTTTATATATATATATATATATATATATATATATATATATAGCAGTGTTGAGTATATATATATATATATATATATATATATATATATTTATATATATATATGTAGCTAATTAAATTGGACACATTATTTGGCAAAATTATTTTGTTATAAGTATAATATTTTCATAAAAATTTACATCTAACGGAGACAATTCTGCATGCTCTTTAAATTGTCACCGTTTCATTCAAACCCTGACCAAACAAAACAATAAAATGTAACAAAGAAATATGTATATTTTAATAAACTACAAAAAAGTGTAGTACAAAATTTATTTATTATTAAAAAAACACCCTCATAATAAGCAAAATAGCTACATATTTAGAGTAAGATCCCACTTTCATATAAAAACTGACTTTTCACTATAATTCAATTATAACAATCCTACGTATGTATTATTATAATAATTAAAATTAAGTTTTATTAAATAGTGCATCATGGTCATCCTGGATGCTATACACAGACGAGATAAACCCAAATATTCTAAAAAGCATCTACTAAAGTATAAAAGTCTGATAAGATAACGTTTTATTGTGTTATTTTCCTCATTAACATATTGAAATGATTTGAATAATTAAAAGTATTTTTATCATATTTTAGTTTTAAAATAATATCGATTAGATTACACTTATTCAATGAGAAAACAGATACAAAATGTGTATATCTATTTAAATAAAACATATATGTATGACCTAGAACAAGCATACTTGTATTATGTAAATAGTGTTGTTATTGAAGTACGTAATCAAGGCAAACTAGTATTATGATTATATTATATGATAAGATGTCACTAATCTTATTCATTATTATAATAATTATTTCCTATTATTTTTAAATGGCTTATTTATACAATAAAAATTATTTAATTTGGTTTGACTAATTTATTAGTTATAAATGTATTTACAAACTCAGAGTGATTAACTGATCATTAAGCATTGGTCTTTTTAATATTATGGTAAAAATAATAACAAGGCATATATACCTACTAAATAATGTTTTATTTGAGAAAACTATTAATGTGAATACATTACTCTGTTTTTACTTTCGTCGACTGAAACTTTTTATATACAAAATATATCAATAGAGCGACTGAAGTCAGAGCTACTAAAATCGTCCCTATGCAAAATGCCAATAAATCCAGCATTAAAGATTTATAGAATGGAACTTCAGCAGATGGAGATTTTAAATGTTTTGCACCTCGATTTCTCAATACATATTCAGTCCACCAAACAGCTCTTTCCATTGAAGTTTGTGGCTGGTCTTTGATCAATTTGGATAGTTTCATGATGTTCGCCTTGTAACTGAAATATTATAAACAGTGAGTTATAATGTGAATGAAAAATCATGAAAATTTAACCCCAGAGGCAGGTTATATTGACTCTTTTATTTATTGTGAAGTTATTTTTAATAGAACGTTTTTATTTTATTATACATTATTTAATGTACAATATTGTTGTGCTAAATGATTTTCTTATATTTTTAATATTTTAGTCAGGATTCGTATAAAACCGTGACAATTTACCAAACCCGTTGTCATCAACAGCGACTGAATTGTCAAATTTTAATATGTAATAAAATTATATATGCGAAAAATATAGGAAATTTAATGCTTTTTAAACAGTGGGGTATAATATTTATGTTTCAGAAAAATAATGACGTAATTATAAGCTAAGAGTTATTAAAACTAGCCCTAGTCAATGTCGGTGTATAGAATTGCTTTGTCGTATTCGAGCTCTGCAACGATCACTTTTATAATATTGCTCTATAATGTTAATATTGTATTATTTTATTTCAACTCTCTGATATTTACACAAAACATTATGTGATATAAATTTACACTTATCAAATATTATATTCATGGGAGAAGCTATAAAGTTAAATACAAGTATTAAAATAGATATCTTATTTTATAATTATAAATCTGTTAATATCTAAAAAAAAACAGTATATCGAATAATATAGCAATATGTGTAATAAAAATGTAATCCGCGCAGTTCTCTACAATTTTGAGCAGGCAAAACCTGCCTTTTCACCTTCTTGGACGAGTTTTTTAGTTATAACGCTTTTTTATTCATTGGAATTAAGTATGTGTACAGATAAGCAGACATAGTCCAAGTTGGTGCAGTGAATTGCTTTGTCGTATTCGACCTCTGCAATTATTACCTTTATAATATTGCTTTATTATTTTACTCAACTCTTATAATTTTATTTCAACTCTCTGGTATTTACACAAAACATTATATGATATACATCTACACTTATCATACTTATTAATTATTTTATTCATAGGACAAATTATAAAATTGAAAGCAAATTTTATTTTATAAATATTATTATGTCATAATATCGAATAATTCAAATAGAATAATCCATTTTACCACACAATAAAGCAATTTAATAAAAATGTCAACCAAGCAGTATAAATAAGTCTCACCTGGGATTTTTGATCACTTGTCTAATGTCGTCTTCGATGTTTTCATTCAGCAAGTTATTAATCTGCCAAACCTTGCCCAATCCCTTTTTATTTATTATCTTTGCATTCATAGTTTGATCGGCGAAAAATGGTATCGCGATAAGAGGTACGTTGTGATTAATCGCCTCTTCCAAGGACTGTTGACCACCTTGTGTTATGAACAGCTTTACAATTTTATGGGCTGCAAATCACATTTAAAAAAAATATTTTTCTCAAATAAAAATGCTTAAAATATTACCTAATAAGTCCTGCTGAGGAAACCACTTCCTGGTGTACACATTCGAAGGTCTTCCATCCAAAGTTTCATTTTCAAACTTCCACAAAACTGTAAAGGGCAAACGGCCGAATGTATCGAGCAACAGTTTTATAATAGAAGATGACAAATCTTTAGACTTCACGTTACTTCCAAGACTGAAATAAATAACCCCAGCACTACTTTCATCCATTATAGCTTGGAGCTCCTGAAATTTTTAAAATATGGTCGTATCATATTGAAAGTGCATTTATCATAATAATATTACTAAACGCGCTTTCCAATATTATTTTTGCATATTATGTGATCAAACTAAGGCTGTATGAACCGATATCACCGATAGATGTCTGGCCTTCTAATAAAAGGCCAGACAAATGAAAGCAAATACAGTGTTGCCACACTTAGACCATTACGATGTTGCTTAGACTCGCCTGCTTGGTCCGCTATATTAATATTTATCATCTATTATTCTTACAACTGTTGAAGGCGGATTTCACCCAAACTATTACATTTATAGCAAAACGATACATTGGGAAAATAACAATTTTGAAACGCGAAATTGGCTATCTGTTCTGTTAATTGTGATTTTCAGATTGATTCCAAAGTCAAATTGAGATCTAGGGCAGATTTTCTATAAAATGATATGATGAATAAATTGAAGAATATTATCTTGTTTCTGGAATATTTCAAAGACAAATAATTGAGGGGTTGGGCGGAACAAGGGCAGATAACAAGATAGGCCCGTTTTCAATAAAATTGACAAAAAAACCTATGGGGATCGTCGTAAAATATTTCACCTGTTACTAAATATAATAATAAAATAAAGAAAGGTTTAAACCTAGTTTTCATGCTCAACCACCCTTAATGGATAATTGTGTAAGATTTCTCACAATGAAAATATACATATGGTTTTATTTATCCTCTAATTGTGGGATTGGGTGGAATAAGGGCGGAAAACGGAATACGCGCATTTATCGTAAATTGGCTTATAATTAAACTCTATTTATAAGTCAATTGAAAAAACTTTTGTATATCAAAGACAATACTTTATCATCGAAAAGATTTATACCTAATATATACTGGATTATCTCGATACTCACAATTTTATCTTACGCCCTTATTCGTCCCAGTCCCCAATTATTTTAATATAATTGATTCAATTGTTTTTAAAAATAAACACTCACTTTTGGTAAGGGCTCTGGTTTTTTCAAATGCATATTTCCCATATATATAACTGCAGGTACTGTAGGCCTGGTCCCGAATATCAATGGCTCCACATTTAAAAACATCATATCGACATCCCTTTCGATTTCTTCCACCCTCCTCGCGCTATCCCCGAAGTGTTTTTTAGCCACCTTGTTGAAATTAGGGTTGATAGACCACCAAAAATACCACCTCATATACATGGCATTGTAAGCCTCTTCGAATCGTTCCCAGAAACTCAGTGGGTGAATATTCTGAGCCACCACGTCCGCGTACAGTGCGGGGTTGGATGGGTTACCAATGGAGTCCATATTGTTAACACTGGTACTCAAAGAAGCGATCATAATCATGGGACAGTCGAACTTGTCTTTCAGGGGAAACATCGTCGGTATGAACGACTCGAAGAAGCACAGATCGAACTTCTCATTGGGATCGTGGATCAGTTTCTTCATCTCGTCATGCTGCAGCTGAGTATCAGTTATAGTAAACATGACCTCGAAAAAATAGAAGAAGAACTCCAACATCCCCATTTTGCCACCATCGTTACCGAAATTAAACGCCTCGATCCATTTCTCATAGGATATATCGTGGACGTCTATCTGCTTATAATTTTCGAGGGTGACATTCACAGGATCCGTAGTCATCACAACCATTTGGTGACCTCTCGAAGCCAACTCCAGCATCAGGGGTCGAAATACTATTTGGTGGCTGACTGAAGGGGTTGGAAATATTCCCAGGATCCTGGCGTTCATAGACAACCCCACCATCGCACTGAATATACAACAAAAGTACAAAATCCTCATTGTGATTTTATTTGATTTGTATTGAGACTTCACAACCTGTCGGTTGCACGGAATAACTTACACTACCAACAAACAGCTAGGAAATCTTATTATAAATATAACTCGGATGCATCACATTTGAATACAAACATTTTTTTTTGCTCGAACTTGATATTTAATTTGCATATCACACACCATCAATTATTACAGAAATAGCACAAGCGCGAAAAAAAAATTTAATATTTTTTTTAAAAAACGAAGGCGCATTTTTTACTACTAAATTATCATTCCGAGTACTTATAAAAAACAAAATAAAACTTTGTTGTTCGCAGAATAATATTATGCAAAGTGATTTTATTTACTATTTATATACTAAGTACTGTGAGTTAAGTATCGCGTGTCATATAATGATGTCACGTTTGACATTCCTAAGGAAACCTTCAGAAATATATCAAAACAGTTATTACAAAAATATTAAACACCACGCATTTCAAAACGTTTACTATAATAAACCATAATTTTATTTTATTGAATAGATGAAAAGATTTTTTTCTATTTAAACGACTAATGCATCAATCGATGGATCATTGTGATTATTTTATTTTTCAATGTCATGTAAACTATTACAAATTCTAATATCTCGCATCTATTCATTACATTTTTTTATTGAAATATAAAAATTCGCTTCCTCATTAATACATACCCTTGGATTACAAGTTTTTTATTATATGGCTTTAAAAAATGGCCCAAAACATTTTTTGTTATACAAATATTATAGTTTTAAAGATGCCGGTTATTGGATGATATTTTAATATTAACACTTTTTTTATTTTATCTTATTTTACATATAAATATATATATATATATATAAGAGAGAGAGTATATAGTATATATATATATATATATATATATATATATATATATATATATATATATATATATATATATATATATATATATATATATATAAATAATATATATATATATATATATATATATATATATATAATAAATATATTTATATATATATACTGCATACTGCAGTACCAATAGAACATTACGGGCGATACCAAGTTACCGTGATGATAATGCAGCACTCGTCATTTGGAACATGAAAGATGAGAAAAGAAGAAGAACAACATAAAATTATGGAATAATGTAAAAAAAGATTGTATTAAGATAAAGATAAAAATTTGTGCCCGCTCTCCGTTTCGAATTCTCGGAGCCATGACCCGCTGAAATGTTTACTAAACATCAAAGAACAAAATAAATAATAATTAATTTAGATATTTTTTTAAAATAGATTTAAAAAAAATTGTTCAAAAAATATTTTTAATATTTTCACGATGCCATACATTACTTTAAGTCTGTTTTTTAAATTCAGCACCCCGGGTCACCCATCCATGCATCACCCGGACAGAGCGTAGCCGCCCATCTTAGTTTCATTGAGATAAACATTTATTGGAGTTTGAATTCAGCAGGCGGACGATATCAAAGTATAGGAGGAATAAAAATAGGTGTAGAATAATATAAAGAAAAGAAATCGTTGGCAAAGGAAGCGATAGTAGGCACATATTGTGGATTATGCTAGTCATAAGTCTGCCTTTTATAGATATTGCGCCTTCGGGACTATGAACGACAAAGAAAAACCAACTCACTTACAACTCCACTACTCAAATCTCAATCTATATAGCTTTATTGTTTCACAAACTAAAATTACGATCGCATTTGTCCTGGAAAAAACAACTTCCAGTGTTTGTTTTCCGTGTGGTTTCACCAATAAACCACAATCAATGAGAAACCGCCGTAGTATCCATAAAAATATAATTATTCGTTTAAAACATTTCAAAGGGAAATATGCATGTAAGTTATTAAAAAAAAACAATTAAAAATATATATGAAATATTCTTTAAAATAAATTAATAATATTTCGTGTTTTTTGGAATCGAATTTTGCCACTTTCTTAGAATCAGCAATAGTGGCTTTATTGTATCTGTTAAATACTTTAGGAATTAAGCAATAAATTTATTTTTATGAATAATCAATAAAATTAAGGTCCATGTTTACTCTGATTTCCTGGATTGTAAGGTAAATACTGATTATTAAGTCGGTGACCTGTGTAACTATTAATAGTTAAGATCACCGATAGATAATTAACACTTTGTTGTGCCTAAAAAAACCTCTAAAAGCCTAAAAATAACAGCTTCTCGGGGCTTAATAAATAAATAAACTATAAATTAATTAATAATAATAAATATTTAATATTTTTAAGCTTATTTTTGCGATAATCTACCCCGCTTATATATTAAAATATAATGAAATTTTACCCATCTGTATATTTAATATATTATGTTAATTTCACCACGGAGACAATATTTATAATAGTATAAATATTAACTTATTTGGGTACATTTTTTTACATTTATTGACTTCTCTACTGTTAGTTATAAATATGTATATTATGTGATTAGTCATATTACAATTAAAGCGAATATGGCATTTTAAAATTAAATATAAACCAATATTGTATGTTTGCTATAAAATAATACAGTAAAAAAAACATTAATATTATTCTCCCTGGAAACTGTCACTTTGTAGATACATTTTTATGTTTCTACATAACAAATCACAGCCGTTTGCAGTAATTTTTTTATTTTCTGCACGTGTCAAATAGCATAAGAGACAATAAGTATTAATACTATTATTTTTCGTAGAACAAATTAACGAGATTAATCAGTACGTATGTATGTATAATCAATAAAGCATCACAGTAATGATTGATTAATGTGATCGGCTGTCTAATCCTAGTATTATAATTGACAGAGATTAGATTGTGTCTCCTTCACTAATCCTAAACGGTCTTCATTTGATCCAGGATAGACAGGATGAGAGTGAGAGACAGACTGGTAACAAATACCAAAGGTTGTATTATTACTACTACTGCAAATTCCACAGCTGTCATCCCTTCACTATACGACCACTCAATTTGTGTTACAATTGAATTTATTGCTATATTGACTTTAATTTAATATACTATTTTTACTTAACTGTCGTAGTTATACACGGTCGCCGAGGTGGCTTATCTCATTGGTGGATATCACATAATTTAGCATCAAAGAACACAAATTACTATGGACTAGTTTATGTAACCTTGCATTGGTATAAATGTAGAGGATGTTCTAATTATGTCGATGGATATACACATTCCTATAATAATAGTTATAAGCAGAGTTTGCCAAATACAATTTTGCTACTTTTTGCCAATCTTTTAAAAAATGCTACTTTTCCCAAAAGAAAATACCACATTGTAACCCTTTTTCATAGGTTTGAACTGAATTCCTCAACAAAAAATGAGTTTTTACTATTGGCAAGCGGGGTTTTCAAGACATAAACAGTATTAGGGAATATGTTTCATAAAATAAATTTGTTTTTTCTCAAGAGTTTCATTTCTACCTTTACAGAATGAAAATTTTATCACTAAAAATCTTTATAGGGATATAAGATATCATTTTTCTTTTTTTATTATTTTCAAAATAAATCTCTCATTCAAGATTTATATTTTTGTAAAAAATTTCCGCTTATTTTTTTTCAATTTAGTATGTTTTCTTATGCCTTTAAGCTAAATATAAAATGTCATGATAATAATTGGATAAATAATTTTTTGTTGAAAAAAAGTGCCACAAAATAATGCTACATTTTGGAATTTCAATAACATTTCTACTATCATTTTTACAGCTTTATTTAGATGTACTCTAATTATTACTAACTAAATTTACCATGCATATTAGACGGGACACGAACCTTTCTTTTGGTTTACTAATTTACTCATATACACTAAAGAGCACCAACGGTCACTCTGCCCTTCTGAAACACCTTTAAATATGTTTGTACAAATAAATATTACTTATCCCTGATTCATATTCTTTTAATAATTACAATATAGACATTATTCGGATACTATTATCGACATATGATCACAAATGCAATGTACTTATACTAACTATGATGAAAGAGTCTCGTTTAGACGTTATGAGAGATCCACTAGACAAAGGCAGGGAATCATCAATTTGTCTCAAGAACAACGGTTCCATCAAGTTGACGTATCAATTCTATATTAGACATTCTTCTCCGTGGCACCAAGATGGTGGTATTACATTCTACTGTCTTCACCAAGATGTGTCTCCTTTGCCGGTGACTCGTCTTATATTCTGCGATGTTTGTTATTCGCCCAAAGAACAAAATAATACAATTAAAAATATCTTTATCTCGCACGAATACAAAAACCAATAGGTAGACGGAAACGAGATACAGATAATATGGTTAATTTGTGCAGCTTCCAGGAAAAAAGAATGTGGCATCACGTTAGGAAGAGTGTAAGGAACAAGATATGGAGATGAGTAATCAACCTGATGCCGCAACAGACCGGGTCGACTCTATAATATTCCGTTACTTTACAAAAAGTGCAGATAAATAGTGCTCTTAGAAAATTTCAAAGAATAATAAAGTGAAATAAATTGAAAATATCAGTTATTGCCTAATGCCACAAACCGGTCATAGATGAGAATTAGTTCCCTGTATAATAATTATAATTAAAAATACAAATAAATGAGCAAATGATTAACGGCTGATTTAAAGGCATATTTTACGTTTATAAATAAGTTCATTCAAAGAACCGCCTTGTGGCCCAGTGGTTAGAGTGACTGATTTGTGAGTGAGACTCCTGGGTTCGATCCATAGCGCCAACAAAAACGGTGTCCACTGGAGTCACTTTGTAGATCTAGAGCAGCGAACTAGATCTAGGACTCGTTACTGTGAAGTGGCCTGGGAAACCATCTCTACTATATTTTCCCGTAAAGGCCACGACCTGACCAACCCTTTATAAGAGAAGAAGGCGTCGCGGTACTTTAAATAAGTTTAAATCATAACTCTTCCAACATATGTATGTATATCTCTATAGGGAATATTTATAATGAAAAATTATAATTATTATAATAATAATTATTAATAATATTGAGATGAATACTCTGGAATTAGTTTGGGGAATGTACAGCTGGCGGATATCATTAATCAAAAGAAGATTATAACGTCGTACTGTTGCAATAACCTATACACTATACTTAGTACTTCTACAACAAAAACACCAATATTTTATTAATAACATAGGTATATATCGGGAAATAGGATATTAGTATTATGTACGATACTATTTAATTAAAGTCTGATCTTTATATTGTGGTTTATATGGAGGGTACAGTGTATTTAATTCAATGACTCGCCAAAAGGGTTCATTCTAAAGGGTTGTAAAATATATGTAACTAATTTTTAAAAAAAAACATGGCACATCTAAAAAGCTATTGGTATAAGATAAAGTAATATTAGAAACAAAGAGTATATTCTATGTGGGTTTTGAAATTAATACAAATGGATAGTTCTGTTGAAAAATTGTATCCACAATATAATTAATCTCAATGTATTACATTTTTACAGGCCATTGATTGTTACATTTCAATCCAGGCTTACTCTTATTTCCGGGATTTCGAGATGAATATTAAGTCAAAATTGGCAACAGTCGCCCTGTCATTAATTCTCTATAACCCTTTTCCATAATTGATAGCGATAAAAATACTACTTTGATATATTCACTACTGATATTTCGGACTGTTACATAATTTATATAGCCATGACTAGAGATTCATCAATGTTAAAATCTCATTGTCTTGATGAATGTTTGCAGAAAGGAAAAACGACCCCAACAGGGTGCATCTGAAAGGGGTGGAGTAGTTTAAGAGTGATAGTGTTTAGTTCGGCATATCGTTTTCCGCCATTTGTGCTCCGGTATACATTGAATAATTAAAACAGGTCCCTGGATATTTTTATTCCCTGACAAACCACCCCCGTCCTATCTATGATAGTAAGCCCTTTATATGGCTTTTAGTTTAAGAACCTTTTTACACGGCCGTTGATTAAGTCTATGCGCCTCACCCTCTCAACAGAAAAGCCTAAACTCTGACGTCATATAAGGAAGTCTTTGCAATACAGAATGGGTTTCCCAGGCCACACACGAACTAACAAGTGGCAAAAAAACTATCGCCAGAGATGCCACAAACTTTCAAAAATGTTCTTTAGATGACATTATATGTATTTTGCAACCTGTGTATTAGTGGTAGTTTTAATACAAGTCAGTGATGGAAAAGAGCCACTTAAGGATGTAATAAAGAGAGATATATAGAAGATAGAGCGTATACAAATAGACTAGATCTTGATAGTAATAGTATACATGCATACGTACCGCATGCACACACTAATATATTGAATACGGCCGTTATATACTTGTCCGGTTCGCAAAATCTCGAGTCGAAACCAAGGAGATTTTTGAATATATTTTTTTTAACAATATTATACAGGAAATCAATTAATAGATTATCATTTAAATCGCGCACACAAATATGCTAACTGGTTTGTGAATTGGATTTTTTTCGATAGTTAAATTGCCTCCGAACAAAAAATGCTTAACATACAGATTCACTATAATTTTACAAATAAAATATTATAAATTGTTGTTTAGTGTCACAATTGGGGCAGTAGCTATATTTGTTCCAGCTTATAATAATTCCATAAAAAAATCGAAAATAAAATTGACCGTAGCTCACACCATATCCAAATGGTTTTATAAATATTTTTTTTTAATTTCATCAGTTTTTATCGTTATCGATTATACATTTACAGGTATCTAGCAATAAGTGTATTGGCTACAGCGTGGCTAAAGCGGAACAACAGTGACGACTATTGTTTAATTATTATATAACTTTATTGTTAAACTCACCATACACACGTTTATTTATTATTAAAAAAATTATATACTCCTTTTATTGAATGTATGGTATAAGAGAATGTCCCTTGATCCTGTGGTGGACATGGTGAAATATTCATGACTCGATTAAAGACTAACCCTTGCGGTTCTGCAACACGCATTATCATCTTCATCATTTCACATTGAATTACTCACTATTCTAAAACCAAATCTAGTTTTATATTAAGCGTATAAAAATACCATGGATATTTCATAATCTCTCGTTTTCATTGATATTGATTATTACCTGAGATTATCAAATTAAATCATTGTTTTATTACGGTTTACTTTTACTCATTCGCATCAATGGGCATTGATAAGATATAACAATTATTTGCTGTACAATTAATCAAATTTGTTCCTATAAATATTTACATCAACAATTTGTGATTCAGAATATAAATAATTTTATCTATACTGAACAAATAAATTTATTCAAAAAGGAGAAAGTTGAATATTTTTATTTTTATTTCGATAAATTTTATGGTAATATACATAATTGATTCCATTGATTATTGCAACTTGAGTAACTTGATTATAAAATATATTGCAGTTTATTTATTTAGCTCTTTTGTAGTTTTCTTATTTTAATCATATTTTCAATTGTGTCCTGTTTGTGTATTATCTATTTAAAATAAGCACACTTAAAGTCAGTTTCTTCAAATAGTCAGCTACGTAACTTAAGAGTTAAATATTAGAAAGTGCTATTTAAAAGTTTAATAACCTTATATGGAAACAAGAAACGCTTAGCTCTGATTGGCACTAATTCTTCTTTTAAATAGAAAGCAACTGAGATAAAAATGTCTTTAAAAAAAGACAGACATATTATTTTATGACTAGACCTAGTCTTAGTGGGAGTAATGAAGCGCTGTTGTTTTATTTTATTTCAACTGTCTGATAATCAATTATTATATTCATGGGACAAACTATAAAGTTTAAGGCATGTTTTAAAAATAGTTATTTTATTTAATTAACATAATTATATTTTAAGATTGTAAGAATAATACATTTTACCAAATAATAAAGCAATATGTACAATATAAAATGCAAGCTGCGTAGTACTTACTCATATTTTTTATTAAATTTACATCTTGCGTAAATTTTGGATGTTAAATTTGAATTTACCACCCTTGGATTGGTTTGAAGGGTAGCTCACGCGATCTGGAGAGGAGACTTTATTTTAAAATTTTATTTTGTATAGTATTGAAGTTCTATTTTACCACATAATAAAAATGTAAATCGCGCAATGTTCTACAATTGTGGGCAATTGAAATCCTGTTTTTTCACCCTCTTGGCCAAGCTTTGCCTATAATTAATGCTCCTAATCAGCTTATGATAACATCAGAGTGTATTTACTTTACAGAAACTACAGGGGTCTGATAAAAAGCTCTTAATATCTGACCAACGGCACAACTTATTGATTGCAATGACCGTTGTCCTGGAGTGTATTGAAATCCTGTTTTTTCACCCTCTTGGCCAAGCTTTGCCTATGATTAATGCTCCTAATCAGCTTATGATAACATCAGAGTGTATTTACTTTACAGAAACTACAGGGGTCTGATAAAAAGCTCTTAATATCTGACCATCGGCACAACTTATTGATTGCAATGACCGTTGTCCTGGAGTGTAAAGTTATCCGAAATGTTGTGTAAAGCCATGCACTGGACTGGCGACCCTTTCAATGTTGAGAGACACATTTAAAGTTGTGTAATTAGATTATTTTGATTTGTCGTTGTGGACGCATTTGCATTCCAAGCGGCGCACTTTGTCGCCTAAGCCAATTAGCTGAAGCCGCCCCCACAACCAATATAGACGTGCCACTTTTCGGCAACACTAACTCTTTCAAGATGCCCCCCGGCAACGAAACGACTGAAATTTTGAATTATTTATCATCTTAAAAGAGGCTCATATCCCTCGGTAAACTTAAGCGCAAACATACTAAAATCTGATTATATGCCACAGCCTAAGGGTTAAGTTACACAACAATTTTCGCGGCAGTCTTCAAACCTGGCGACAATTTTACTCGCTGGTATTTTTTCACATGCGATAATATTAATTATGCAATAAAATTTTATAATAAAAAAACACACATGATGTTTTTTTTTAGTCAATGAAATATTGAAAAGATACACTTTTATTTTTTTACTTATATAACATGTCTGTTATTGATACTCAAATAAATAAATGTAAGGAATGGTAGATAAAATGTAACACAACTTTTCAATTTTTAATTATTATTTTAAAAAGTTTGAAAATCTTGCGTATTTACTTATTAGGTGATTGACCGCCTGATTTGGATTTGTATAAGTATACGTCATAGGATTCTTGAAACAACAATATTACGTAAACAAGAACATAACCTCAAACGGCACACACGGTCAGCAACCTGAGACATTATGACAACATAGTGTTTACAATTAGTTGTTGTTGATGCAAATACGGTCAACGACCTTAGGCGTTATGACAACATTATGTTGTCACTCTTGTTGTTATATGAACATGACCTTGAAAATGAATTTTGATTTTTGTTTTTCTATGATGACATCATTCACTTATTATATTAACCGAAGATTTACAAACTGTCATAATAAATTATTTTATTATTATTAAAAAAAAAATATCTCTTTTAGTATATTTTTAATGGTCGTATTAGAATTATTTTATTATTATTAAAAAAAAAATATACGAAAAAGATCTCTTTTAGTATATTTTTTAATGGTCGTATTAGAATAACATATTCGCCTCTTAACTATTTCTAGTTACACAGATCACCAACTTAATAATCAGTACTTACCTTTTCTTACCGCTTTTTTTTAAATTTGCTTTTACCGCTCGTACTGTTTATCTGTCATTTGTCAATCTTTTTATTTTATTTTATTTTTTACGCCGCAAGGAGCATTTTG
Organism: Agraylea sexmaculata; assembly: GCA_022606485.1. Taxonomy (NCBI): domain Eukaryota; kingdom Metazoa; phylum Arthropoda; class Insecta; order Trichoptera; family Hydroptilidae; genus Agraylea; species Agraylea sexmaculata. Next base: position 7,160 of record JAGTTH010002804.1, on the reverse strand, counting down.
CGAGAGGGTTTATACAGAACAACGTGTTAATTGTCTGTCGGTGATCTTAACTATTACTAGTTACACAGGTCACCGACTTAATAATCAGTATTTACCTTACAATACAAGTAATCAAAGTAAACCTGAATCAAGACGGTCGATCAGGATTTTATTACAATTATTCCCGATCTTTCAGTCGTAATAAACGATCACATCATTTTTATACTAGAACCCGTGACCATAGTATTTGTAGCCTTATTTTAATTATTGATCAGACAATCAGACTCTTTTTAATTAAAAATAATTTAATGGATAGTTATTGATTGCCAATAAATGAATCAATTAATCAAATATTTGGATTAATTATTAATAGTTGCTTTAATATAATTGAGAGCATGGGAATTGTTGTGATACAATTATTAAATTGTATTTTTTTTACTTAATTATTGATTGATTTCTTTATTAATTATACCTGTAGTAATTTTTCATATGGAAATATTTAATATAATTCGTACAAATTAGTTAAAACTTGTATAGACATCTGTCGATGCAATCTTTCAAGTTTTATAAAATTTTAATAAAAAAATGAATAAAAATACAGTGGAATATGAATACATATAAATGTAATTTCAAAGAGAATGGAAAAATCTAAATTAAAAAAAAAATACAGGAAAACTATTTAATTAATTAGGGATCGATTTCAATGTCATGGATTTCGAATTTACTGTAGAAATATTTATTTATTTATTGTTGGGTAATGTTTTTATAATAAAATTCAAAGCCTCTGAATTGTGGTTGTGTAAAAATGTTCAAGCCCTTAGGTTTGCGGAGCGTCAAAGGTGTTCACCTGTTTAATTAGTAGTCTCTAGTCCATTTTGCACGTGTCAAGTAACAAAAGACACGTGTCCAACGTATGTATGTGGGTTTGTTTGGTTGCTTGTCTGATACAAAAGATATCTAATTACACCCACAGTTGCATACTGTCATCATCTACTATTACTTATCTTTTGTTGAATGTGTGCCGTGATTGGATTCTACTGCTTAAACTAAAGCGATAAATAGTCCTGAAATGCAAATTTCAGAAATGGTGTGAAATTCTTTCAGTATTTCAAAGAGCCAAGATGAGCTTTTCCAGCCTTCACATTTCTCACAAATGTACGACACAACTTTGAACATTTGTTGCAGGGAGTTTATCTCTTCCGAATACTTTGACTTTCAAATAAATCTGTCTCACATGTACTCATATTTTCATTATTAAACAAAGAATACGACACTTATGTTTAGTGTATGTACTAAGAATCTCAAATATTCCCGCTTTGTAAAAAACAATAACTTACCCAATAATTGTATCTTCTTCGGAATGATCATATAATATGAAAATGGTATACAATTACAAGAATGTACCGTATTTCGATAGTCAAATATTACTATTTAGGTTTAAGAGAATAAATTACAACTGGAATTGAGAGCATTAAAAACATATTTAAATGTCATGAAGCAATACATACTTTGACCAAACATTTCTTTAATAAACTAAATAAATGAATGTAAAGAAGTTTCACTATCGAATTGTAAAAAATATTATAGGTCCAAGACTGAAAAGTCTCTTTTATATGGTTAATTATTTTTCACTGACTCGTCTAAACGAGCAAACAAAAAGACAGGTTCAAGTCCCGCCTAATTTGGATGGTGAATTTATTTGGTAATAACACATTCATAATTTAATTAATACAATAAAAAAATCCTTATTTAAATTGTTTTTATGACAATAATCCAAAGAATCTTGTACTGAGGAAGCAATTAAAATCCCTTTTTTTAATAACAATTACATAAAGTCTTTTATATTATATTTAATATTTGTGTAACTATGCAATAATTACATGAATAAGACAAAAGTGAGTAAGGCTCTGCTATATTTACATATTTTTTTGTATCACCCGTGATATTTCGTTTTTTAAAAAACGCTGAAATTGTGATCTGAATAGAAATATTAAAGATTTAATAATTGAAAATAAGATTTTTAATAACATTTAATGTCCATATTAAAATTTAAATAGTCATGAAATCAATTCTCAAATCATAAAAATATTTTTAAGCCTGTTAAAATTGCTTTGCGGGGTTTTCGCAAGGTTTTGTACTGCTTTATAATTTTCAGCATTGAGCACAATTTCTGCTGGAGTGAATGTAAAAAAAAAACAATATGAAAAGAGCGTTTCAGGTGTCGTTATAAATTCAGAGGACGATTTCAAAACTTTTCATTTGATCGTCACTTTTGCTATATTCTTGTGTGAATCTTTCATGATACTTTTTCTTTCAGCAATCAGTGACCATCTGTTCGGCTATTAAATAAATTCAATATTATATTTAAAAGTACAAAGCACATTGTTTCTTTTTGACTTCGGGGTGGTGAAAATTTGCGATTTAAATTTAGATTTTTCTTTGATATCTTTTTTGGGGAACAACGACGTGTTTTTCACAGAATTGTCAACGACGTTCGTTATTTTTATTTTCAGAAAATGTGTGTATAAATCAAAGAAAGAATTGCCGACAATTATTCTCCGGCCTCACGAAACTTTGAAACGTTTTAATTATTCAAAGTTGGGAAGTTCTTTCAACATTGAAAGGTTCCATTCTCCGCATTTGAACAGTTTGATGAGAAACATTCACAGTTGCACGTCCAACGGATTTCGCTAATATTATCGATTTGGTAATATATATTTTCAAATATAAGCGAATTAATTTATGATGTTTTATTTGAATCTATTTCAGTATTGTCAAAATGTCGGCAACGGATAGAAAAAGCATCTATCACGACGCTTATTCTTTGATCAAAAAAAGCTTTCAAGTCATCGGCATTGACGGTTTGAGACCTCAAGGTGGATTCAGGAAATTTGTTAATAAGTATAAGTTTGTCCTGATCCAATATGTACTCGTCCATTTCACTATTGCTGGGGAAATAGGCTGTTGTGTGAGGAATATTATTACGAGGGATGATATCCCCATTATTATAACAGCAATGGCGTGTTACATCACTTGCATTCTGGCTGTAATGAAGCTCACTTTTATGATGATTAACAGTGATAGGGTTTACAAGTTAAATACCGAACTGTTGAGGATGTGGCCTGAAGAACCTCATCCTGATTGGATTAAAAGAATCGTGACGACACCGATTGCTCTCCTGAAAAAGCTCACATTTTCTCTAAATGTAGCTTACATGCTTCTCATACAAGCCTTCAATGTAATGCCATTGATGTTCAATCTGAAAAACTATCTTTTCGGGGAACCTTTCAAGTTCGTGTTTGCATATCCATTTTACCTCGGCTTCGAAGTCAACACTTATCTACCGTATATTATATTGTATTTTGTGCAAGTACACGCAGGTATAATATTATAATTAATATTCCACATACAAATTTAAAAAATATATATTTTTAGGCACATGGATCGCTATAACATTTTCATCGGCAGATTCCTTCCTGTGTTTCTGCATCGCAAATCTGGCAATGCAATTCGAAATTTTAGCCGCAGATTTAACATACATAGTCGAAACCCATCACCACAAATGGGCTGGAACTCTAGACAAATCCATGAAGTTTAGAGATATAGATCCCGATTTCCATGATTTCGATCTCCCATACGAAAGAGACGGGTACGAGATCAAACATATGGATGATTTGTATAACACTTTAAGGGCGTATATTAAACGGCATTCATTCCTAATCGAGTAAGTCGACAAATTGTATTCAATTTATATTTGTTTAAATGATATCTTTTCAGATTGGTCGAAGATGTGGATAAAATATTCGGGTTTTGCATATTGGCAAATATCGTGTCCAGTTCGATACTGATTTGTCTTACGGGATTCCAAGTGATTGTAAGTAAACTCTAAAATAATTGATACTCAGGCATACATCACCGTAAATACGATAGTAGAGTTACTTATGATCGGTTTTTGTTAGTTTATGCCTCGTCTGAGCCTCGGTCGAGGCACTAATTAACTAAAAAACGATAAAGTACAGCGAAACAACCCTATTACCGTCTTTACGGTGTACGTTTACGGCGTCGCACGCCTAGGAAACTGTAGCATTCTTTCAGCGAACAAATCTGAGCAAATTTTGTAAACAGATTCAAAAATATTAATATTTAATTAATTTACTAAAATTTTATCAGAATAAGGGGCCGTTTTCAATAAAATAGTGTGTTAATAGAAAAAGGTCACCTATTAAAATAACTATTGTTTATTATGTTAATGAGTCGTGCTAGATGGTGCTTGTACGATTGGATTAGATTGGTATTATTGGTGTACACGCATACGCACCACACGCACACACTCTCATTACACTATTATATTGAATACGGCCCTATATTATTACTAGCGTCTTGATGAAATCATATTGGAATACGTTTTTTGAGTTTAACACGCAGTTCTTATCTGGACCAACCTCTTTTTTTGTTTTTGTAGACATCTGTGTATTGAATATTCCGCGTTTGTTCGTGATTGGTTGTTTGATACGAAGACAGGCCGGCCATAAATAGTAAATCTGTCAAAAACAAGTCATCAATAACACCATCTATAGTTCAAATCACCATCACACAGTCTTTCGCCTTTAAAATGCACATATTTTTTGTTTACAAGAACTTTATACATTGATGATTTGAACAAATAGTGATGTTCTAGTATGAATCATACCTTACATATACCATATTAATAATCGAATCGCGTGTTTCAGAATTCCAAAAGTATGACCGTCGGAGCTTTGGTTGAATTTTCTATTTCAGTGCCCACCAAAATACTTCAAATCCTCTTATTGTGCGGAAGCGGAGATCAAATAATTTCATCGGTGAGTTCTCAATTTCAATTCGAATGTCAATTTTATACAACTATTTCTATATTTATTTTTCAGAGCAGTGAAATTGCAAAGGCAGCATTCTCAAGCAAATGGTACTTGGCCGACAAGAAGTTTAGAATAGCCATCCTGATGTTGATTTTACGGTAAAAAAAATATATTTACATCAAATGAATGGGCATAAAAAATACAATGATTATATTTCAGTTCTCAAAGAGCTGTATCCCTTAACGCAATGGGATTTTCAGTAGTCTCTTTATTGACATTCACTTCAGTAAGACGATCATTTGTTTACCCCTTACATCAATCAAATATTAACTAATTTATTTTCAGGTAATTGGAACAGCCTGGTCTTATTTAACACTCCTTCGTACAACGCTTCAGTAAATTTGTTTATAGTTTTAAAAAAAGTAGATCAATAAACAGTATGTAGTAAATGTGACTATTTTATTTATTTAAATATAAGAAATCTGTCTTAACTGAATTATTGTAATTTTCTAGCAATCCTAAATGAACAAGTACAGTTGCACTAAAAATCTAACTAGTACAAAATGAGTTTTAATAAATTTGTATATAATTTTCATATGCACCGTGGACGGAAGGATTGAAAAAAAATATTTATAAAAAAAAACAACATAACATATTATTCAACTAGAAGCCTAGTTTTCAAATAGCGGATGCTGACTTAAAAAGTAATTTAATTTTTAAGTGACAAAAAGTATTCAATTTAATAAATGGCATATATTCTGAAAAATTCATCGACTTGAAGTAACTGCTTACGATTATTTCGAAAAATACCAAACTCATTTGATTATTAAATAAGTTTTGTGAAATACGTACAAGCAATTTTTCTACGATTGATACAGAGGGGGGTTGATTGTTTTTTTTTGGTAAAATAGATTTGCACTATTATTATTCGATATTTTTAAGGATATCGCCCGTTTATGACTCTAATAATTACACAGTTTAGGTGTCTTGTAGTAAGTATACATGATAATTTAATTTAATTCGAATACACGTGTGTGCAATCGTGAGGCGTGTATTGAACATAAAATAATAATCTAGTCACGAATGTGCAAAATTTTATAACATTTTTAGTATAAATAGTGTAAACGGACGTTTGTAAATTACACAAAGGTGTCGATTTGGCTAATTCCTAGATCGCCCCTTGATAGTCTTGCAACCATGGTGTTTAATCATCAAATATTATGGACCTTGTCGCCATTATTACTTTTGTGCATAGTTTCCAGTTTCATTCAAGTGTCTTCAGCAAGTGCTCCAGGTATTTATATATATGTATAACAATAATTTACTATAGTCACTTCATCCAAACTAAAACAATATGATTGATTAAAAGGCACTTCTGTGACGGTTGCTAATGAAGAAGGATTTAACATAACTCTCAATGAAGTGAAACGTAAGTAACTCGAAGTAAATTCAACATATACATAGATTATTAATGTTTTTTTTATATTCTTATAAAGGTGATATCTGCTATAAAGAAAGTCAGGGACAATATCCACCCTGGATTAATTCTCCCGATCAGATAAGTTTGAGGGAAATCTACCATAATAAATATTTTTTCAAGAACGGAAATAAATTATGTGCAGCAAGCATTAAAGAGTTTTGTTGTCATTATCAACATGATATTTTAGAAAAGAACAATAAGCTATATGGTTTGTTAATATATTATATGCTATAAATGAAGATTTCTACAATCTTTGGTTTATATTTTTTATAGCTCAATTCTGTCATTATTCTCTATTCGGAATGTGGTCAAAATCGTCCAAATCTAATAAGGAAGTTGTCGAAAGAGAAAACTGTATTTACCGATATCTCTACAGAAATGGTCAAAAACGACTGAATGATAATCAAATCGTTCATCTTTGCTGGAATTATAAACACATTCAATGCAAGCCATGCAAAAAACTTAGAGGTAAAAATAAACTGACTTTTCATTAAAGGAAACATGTTAACGTTAAATTAATTTTCAGAACAAATGTGTTATTTTGCCAGTTCTGGACATTGGAGAGGATCTATTCCATTTGTAGTAGACCAAAAGAAATTTTTCTGTCTTGGTAATAAGCCACTAAATGGTAAAGAAATACTAAGAAAGTGTGCAAGTAGTTTCAATTTGTGTCAAAGAAGAAATCCGTTTAAAATTAGAATATACATCCCAGCTTGTTGCGCTTTACAACCCGTAGACTCAACGACTGTTGTAAATGGAAATGATAACTGCTATGTAACTACTCCCCATACTTGTGGTTCAACCACCACAGAATCAACCACTACTCAATCGACCACTACAGAATCAACCACTACAGAGTCGACCAC
>JAGTTH010002802.1:0-41484 GCA_022606485.1 Agraylea sexmaculata | reverse complement strand
TCATTTTGTCGGCGGGGACCTGACAGCCGAAGAAAGAAGTATTAAAGTCCCCATCGAAGGTAACAAAAATATTTGTATTTGAATGACTAAAATACTGATTTTGTGGTTTTATATGGACAGAATAATAATCTTCAATTATAGGGGTGTTATATTGTCAGAAGAGTATTTCACTTATAGAACGAAAGAAATCGACACACAATAGTCGATGGAAAAAATAATTTGGTTCATTAGTTCATATAAAAGGTAATCCGAGGCGGCAATACCGTGAAGCAATCAATTCTTCAGTCGAACGGTCTACAAAGGGGTGGATTCATCCCCTCTTTATACGAATACAATCAGTCCGATCAAGAAAATAAAATTGAAAAAAAAAATCTGTATTCTATTCAATAATTGAACTTGACAGTGTACGTATTATTTGTCATTGATCTTAATATACAAAGCCACTTGATACGAAGTATACCAGACTTATAATTGTAAGAAAATCACATTGTTGGGTGATAAAATTATTAAAATTTAAAACGCAACAAAGTCGCTAAGAAGGTTTTGTGGAAATTGAAATGAAATTATGTATAAGTAGGAACAAGTTATAATGAAAGGATGAGGTCTTTTGTTCATCTGATCATGAATAAGAAGAATCTCCCCTATATATAGATAGGGAAAACCCTTCGTAAATTTAAACAGTCTTCAGAGAAAAATCATTGGGTATTTAATAGGAATAATTATACTTAATTATTACTAGTTACCAATAGTCTAGTCTAAAGCCTTTCAGATTTAACCATATATAAGATGAGCCAGAACTGGTGTACCGAATTATATTATAATGGATATATCTTTAAGAAATATGAGTATAGATCTGTAAAATTTTATCTCGGATGCTTTTGTTTTATAATAGTTCTCATTAGAGGAACTAAAAATATCTAAATGAAATCATGAAAAAATATAAATTATATGTAATTGCATATATCCATTTATCAAAATCCTGTTATGTTCATAGAATATCTGATGAGATGCGCTATGACTTGAAGCAAAGACCAGGGGTGAATGGAATTAAATCTCATTGTCCATTCATCCATCTCTTGGGGAGGTTGTACTACAGACGAGTATAATAAAATATAGTCTAGAAAGAAATTAGACCAGAACACTTGACGTGCACTTTTTAAATTAACTGCAATCTCCACTTCTCCCTTGGCTGAGAATGGAGAAAGGGAGCTTCACTGGCTAAAGATAAACACGGCGACTATGCGGCTTTATCTGCTCTTTATTATGAATATTAAATATATTAAAATATATACTAGTCAAATACCAGCTCATGAATATAGCTTGCTAAAGAACAAACACTTCTGTGGCTTTTGTAATATGACACAAAGAAATTAAATGAGTAATTGAATATTTCATACACATAAATAACGAACGTAATTTAGTGTATTTTATTATCGGTTATTTAAATAAAATAATTTTGTTCTGGAATTTTGAAGGGTTTGTTAGTTAATAATAATAAACGTTTTTGTTTATCATAACAATGTAAATGGAGGTTCTAAATCAATTAATTGTGGAGTGGCGTCGCGACGCCTTAAGGTTTCATTGTTATTAATTGAGAATTACTTTGGCACATAAGGTTGGCTTAAGCCTTTAACCAATCTTGGCATAAATGACACCTCATCTAATATATTTTCGACATTATATTAAACTTATTATTTTACTGAACTTAAAAATATAAGATAACATTTAAAAAAATATATTACCGACTAAAAGAAAGTTATAAGAAAGTAACAGCCGAACATGAAAAATGTATTTCAAAGAGATCACCATTGACCCTCAGTAATATAAGGGATGAAGGATGAAGACAGTATATATATTACAATTTCTTTATTAACATAAGTTTTTACATTGATTGATGGAACAATACATCTTTGGAAATTGACTTAGGTGTACAGAGTGTTTACATCTTTTTACCTATAACCAACATGAGAATGTTTTATTTAAATTTGACATGAGTAATAGTATTTAATTATAGAAAGAATGGGAAAAAAAATAAAACCCATTTACAAATTTGAAGGTTAATAAATAATAACAACGATAAAAGCAATATTAACAAAACAGTTACAAAATATATAATGCTTAAAAACTAAATAACAATTTGTTTGGGTAAAACCAATTTGAGTTGAGTGGATTATTGAAAATTTTATTATATTTTTTAAAAATAATATCAGTTTTGGAAGTTCATTGGTAAAATGAACTTTCGTTTTCTCGAGACATATTTGGTTTTATTTACATGTCTTATGATTGGGTTAGTCGGGAAGTTAGTCATTTTAGTGTAATGTTTTTTACTCAAATCTGCGATATTTGCTTTGTTCATTTTTAACTGAATGTCCTCGTGGACTTCTTTAAGAAATGTGCCAGGTTCAAGATCTAAGGCCATCTTAAGACACTTGTTTTGGACAGTTTGAATTTTATTAATATGACTTTTTGCCGCAGTAGACCAAGCTGGGCATCCATACAAGAGAATCGGTCTGATAATTGATTTATAAAGAAGTAGCTTATTCTTGGGTGACAGCTGACTACGCCTATTAATAAGTGGATATAAGGTGTTAATAGCCAGGTTGCTCTTGTCCACAGCATATTTTACATGCTTGGACCAGTTCAACTTGGAGTCTAGGATAACTCCCAAATACTTGACTTCTTTGAGCCAAGGAATTTGTTCGTTATTGATACTAAGAGGGGGGATGTGGGATCGCTTTCTTTTGTTAGTAAATATTATTGTTTCAGTTTTACTCTCGTTGAGTTTTAATTTCCAGCGAGAGTAATACTGTGTTAGTAGGTCTACAGATGCTTGGAGGCGTCTACGAATTGTGTCTAATCTGTAAGATGATGTGAATATAGCGGTGTCATCCGCGTAAAGAGCTAAGGAGCAATTACGAGGAATAGGGATGTCATGGATGAAGAGATTGAAAAGATAAGGAGCGATAATACTTCCTTGCGGAACTCCCGCAAGGATTGGATGCTGTACGGATTTAACATTGTTAATATCTACTGAGAATTTTCTGTTAGTAAGATAAGATTAAATAACTTTGGTGAGATATGGTGGAGTGTTAGTGTTAATTAGTTTGTGAATGATACCATCAAACCAGACTACATCAAAAGCTTTGGCAAAGTCCAGGAAAATCATTCCCGTACTTTTTTATTATTAAAATTTCCTCTAACATGCTGTGAGATTCTTGTTAGTTGTGAAGTGGTACAATGGCCCGGTCTAAATCCGAATTGTTCATTAGGAATGACGCAATCCAGAGTTTTTTGCAGGCGGGTTAATATGACTTTCTCTAGGATTTTACTCATGCAGGGGAGGAGACTGATAGGACGATAGCTACTGGGAAGGGATTTGTCTTTACCAGGTTTAAATATAGGGACTACTTTAGCTGCTTTCCAATTATCTGGAAAATATCCAAGAATAAGACACGAGTTAAATATTTTAACCAAACAATCAAGAGCCTTTTGTGGTAAGTGTTTTATGAAGACAGTAAGACAGGCCCCACATTTAATCAAATTAAGACAAAAGTTTACATCGGCAAATGGCAAACAGGGATGGGGTGACTAATTTTATTTGGGGTCAGTTAATTCAATATTCCACCACTATCAACTCAACCGATATCTAAATTTAATAATGTGATCACAAGATTTATTCCCTGTGAACTGAAAATCACAATTAGTTACATTAGTAAAAGTAAGAAAATAAATCAATAGGTTTATTAAAAGAGATTTGATTTTGCAATTATATCTTGAACCTGGCACATATCTTAAAGAAGTCCACGAGGACATTAAGTTAAAAATGATCAAAGCAAATATCGCAGATTTGAGTAAAAAGCATTACACTAAAATGACTAACTTCCCGACTAAACCAATCATAAGACATGTAAATAAAACCAAATATGCCTCGAGGAAACGTAAGTTCATTTTTCCAATGGACTTCCAAAACTGATTATTTTTAAAAATAAAGAGTAAATTTCTAATAATCCACTCAACTCAAATTAGGTTTTACCCAAAAAAACTGTTTTTTAGTTTTTAAACATTACATTTTGTAATTTTTTGTTAGTATTGCTTTAATTGTTGTTATTATTTATTAATCTTCAAATTTATAAATAGGGTTTTATTTTTTTCCCATTCTTTCTATAATTTAATATTATTATTCATATAAAATTTAAATAAAACATTGATATGTTAGTTATAGGTAAAAAGATTTATACACCCTGTACACCTCTGACTATTTCCTATTATTGTTCTATCAATCATTGTAAAAACTTATGCATCATAAAGAAATTGTAATATATTGATTTTGCAAGAAAATAGCTTATCGATTTTATAAATTTGTAAAATGCGCTTATGATATGAAAAAGTGCTTGCTACTTAAAATATCAAACTAGGAAATAGTAGTTTGCTCGGTGAATAGTGTCTGGTATGAAAGATAATTCCATATGATATAGAGCACGGCGTAACAGCATCGTAGCATCTTCGTAGCGCGGTCTCAAAATTCTTCCGCTCCCAATTTAAAACTTCATTACGCCATACCACGATAAAGTTATGATAAACGTGGTAAATAGCACGGCCCAAATGGGGTTATTTGTTGGTGATGGTCCGGTCTCTGCACCATAACCGAAGAGAAATATTTATTACAGTTATATACTCTGATTTGTGGCCAGTCAAAAGCCGACTCATCTTAGCCATTTGCCACTGATGACCACCGAAGACGACAAGCCTGTATAAATTGTACCGATAGGACCTCGCAATAGCTTAATGGCTTAATTGCATGCTTTGTAGACCTTAATCGTGGTGCCGCTCCCTATATAAGCCATATCGCTGTCGAGAAACCATAAAAATAAATAACCGATACGATGCCCGGGCAACTTTGTATATTGAAATTTCTTAAAACTAAGCCACGAATATAAAAAAATCACATACATTACAATAATTTAAGAATTATTTTTATATTTATATGATATTGATAGGTCGGTAATTAGCTTGACATGTTTGTAAGTGACAAGCGGTCGGCAAGACGTGCACACAGAGGAGGTCAATAGTTTCAAACTCGTGCATGTAATACATTATAATAGCCTGGTTCTACTACAATGATATGTATTGCACGTCAAACATAATAAGGGTTTTCCACTATAATTGATGTATAATAATGGAATCAATGGAGGTGTGCATATAAAGCTCTCATTGTATTAAATTCACACCTCGAATGATTTTGACACAACCAGAGAACGTAAAGGTAGCGATGTTTGCACTTTAAATGGATAATTGTATAAAGAAATTTGTATTCTGTAAATTTAATACTATTGGTATTTAATTAACCCTTTACCGCATGAAGGGTCAGATCTCGCACAAAAATATGGACGGATAGTGAATTATTGTTATTAGTCAAAATAAATATAATTCTGACTCACTTATTAGCCAAAATTTATAATTAGTTTAATAATTTATGTATTTTTAAAAAACATCTAATTTGAAATATTTTTTTTGTTATATTTTTGCGATACTCTACCCCTCGTTATATATTATTACGTTATTTACCCATTAGTTTTACCAAGACAAATAAAAATTAAATCCGACATTTACCGCATGGAGGGTGAAATTATACTAAAAACTTTAACGCAATTTTAAATAAATTTAAAGTAAATTTTATTATAAACTGAATATTGTATCGTATTGCAAATTGGCTTTCTAATGCTATAATAAAAAAATTATATATACTTAAAGTCGGTTAAAATATAACTTTCGAAGCTTTTTTCTCTAAAACCATTGACATTACAACAAAACTAAATACAATACAATCCGTAGTTATATGGTTGGTTTTGAATTATTTCTCGTCATTATATTTGAGGTTGAAAACACGTACAAGCGAAATCGCTTTGTGGCTAAATCTGACCCTTCATGCAATAATGTCTAAAACACAAGTGGCCAGATTTGACCCTCCATGCAGTCGCGACATCAAAATAACTCTCAAACAATTTTTACTACTTAATACCTGCGTAATAGCTCAGGGGATAAGAAGCGTGGTTACAAATACTGTGGTCATGGGTTCAAATCCCACTCAAGTCAATTGATTTGATCGGTTATTACGACTAGGAGATCGGGAATAAGATTTAAAAAATCCCGACCGATTGTCTTGATCCAGGTTTACTCTGATTTACTCTATTGTAAGGTAAATACTGATTATTGAGTCGGTGACCTGTGTAACTAGTAATAGCTAAATTCACTAACAGACAATGAATTAACACGTTGTTTTGTCTATATAAAAAAACCAAATTTATAAAAACATTCTCAAAAAGCCCCCCCTGGATGTATATAAAGAAATAAATATTAAAATTCCATTATAATTGAAGACATATTCTATTTCATTTATATAGCTTATACTTAATATTCGGTAAGATCCAAGCTAACTCTGATTTATTGGATTGTAAGGTAAATACTGATTATTAGGTCGGTGACCTGTGTAACTATTAATAGTTAAGATCACCGACAGACAATTAACACATTGTTATGTATAAAAAACCCTCTCTAAATAAAAGCTCGAAATATTTTTAAAATTTAATATTAATTTTAAAGGAATTAAATAAAAACGAATTTGTTTTAGTTAATTCGTGATTAGTGTAAATTATATTGGTCATATCATACGTTGAATGTATGGCGTAGTAGTGCTCTGTACTACGGCGTAGCATGGTGTTGCTTGACGAATACGGAGGTGGGCAGCTCGTATGTCACGGAGGCGATAGAGCGACGCCTAATTAATGTTCTACGTGCCAATGACTAAGCTTAGTGCACCAAAGTCTAACATATTATATTACATTTAATACAAGAGAAAAATTAAAAAACATCAATCACAACCCCGAATATGTTAAGAGCCTATAGAGCTTAGTAAAGGCATAATAACTGAAGCTTTCCAATGATTATTTTATTTGTATTGACAAAAAGTTTGTCTGGGATTTATTTTTCTATTTGTATGTGAATTTAGTCGGACATGGACGGATAGGTCAAGTAATGTCAATTTCTGTGTCGCCGGTGAATAAATCAGATTTGTATGTCGTTTACTCGTACATTTTTCCATTGAATCTCTGCCCGTAGTAAATCCAATTGACCCGGTATTCCCAACAAGCGTACCGGTTTTCTCGGCTTTATTGCCTCATTGTATTTTTGCACACGTGGCAAAATCACCGCCCCGCATTATTTGAAAACGTGGATCTTAGCATTTATCAAAATTGTTTGAGTTGGACATTTCTCAAAGCCGACCGCCAATGAACCCCAATTTCACTCACTATTCGACCGGTTCAAACATACTTGACAAGTAATCATAAAAGTTTTACACAGAATCTAACTCGTTCTGAAAATTGTTAACGCTATGTAGTTCATTTTACTTATCTTCCAATCGTTTGAAATTTATTTAATATACTATAATTACAAACCAGTTACAAGTTCTTGTCATACAATTTGATCACAAAAACCACAAATACCTAGCTAACCATTTTCGAAACCCTATAAATATTTTGCTTAAAATTGATTCAGAAGAGACCTCAGCATGTCACGTATGATTAGGTCCATTGAGGCGAACATTGAATGGAATAGGTGAAAATTTCGTCTTCGGGCGTGAAATAAATATATTTTTCTCGATATATATTTTTAGGAGAGTGTGAAGATATAAGTTTGGCAAAGTCTAATCGATGAAAAGATCGCTTTGTAGGTAACAATGGATCGACTATTGAATGTATACAAAATATATATTATCGCAGAAGAATTATACATTTTGGAGAACCAATTACAACATGTGAACAATTTCACAATAGAATGAATAAATAAGCATATTTGAGAGAATAATTAAATAGTATTAGAGTCTAGTAAGTTTGTTTTAAATTATAATAACTTACACACGTCTGACGATTTACCCCTTCGCCCTTGAACTTGAGAGCCCATCAAAATAAGAAACGTTGAAATTTATTATTATTTCTATACAATTAAAAATAATATAATTAGCATAACGACAATATTTTGACTGTTAAAGAATTTTATAATTGTATTTATTTTGTATAAATAAAATTGAAATTGGGTATAGGCGATGTAGTGGTTTCAGAAATAATGATATTACGATCGGAAAGCAAAATGTTGATTTTTATCTCGTTTCATCGCTGAATTTCAATAACATCAAATACAGCAACATCGAGATCAAAAGGGATTTTTTTCAGCAGAGCAACCTCATTATGGTGGTCGACACATAATATGAAGGCTGTACTCCCTTTGCAGCATCATTAAGGCTTCAATACACGCGTGTCCTGGGGGAATCTTCTAAGGGGCCCTTATTAATTTACCAAATTATCATTAACGTCTACCCGGTAAAAATAAATTTTCTTCTCAGCCTTTTCACAGCACGAATGGATTAATGAAAGAACAGCTACTGCTGTGTATGTATTGCTTATTAAATTCGAATAATTGGGACGTCTTGTAAGCTGAATCTTTCACTCCATCAATTATTATTTATGTAAATTATTCTATAAATTATCAAAAAAAAATAATATTTTAATTGCCTTGAATGTAAGACCTACTACTAAATGCTAAAATAATATGATAAAAAACAATTAAGACTAAATTTTTACCTGACCAATGCTTTCCATAAAAGGAGAGTTTTTTAATAAATAAATAAAAATAAAATTCACAAGTCTCAATCAATTAAAATGCATTTCCATCCAATTTTTTTTTGTCTTCATCTACATATATTATTGATTGATATGGTTTTATTCTTTAATTTTCACTTAATTATAATAAAAAAACATAAAATATAGATCTCTATTTTTCAATCCTATTTAACATATGTGGAAGATTTCAAATATAAAGCCAGGTTATAATTGAACTTATATAGTATGTTCCTAAGAAGTTCTTATTTTAATATCAAGATGGTTATAATTAAAAGTTAAATTTATGGCATAAGAATAATTGATTGTTTGGAATTTGAATACATTTTTTTTATGAGATGCACTTAAAATACACGTATTTAAGGGGGTGGTAGGGTATCTTAAGAAAAATTGAAAAAAAAATTAATCTAAAATTTTAAAATAATTAATATTGTTTCTCTGAAGTACTCAGTAGTGACTTTTACGTGTATATTGTGTCTGTTATACGTAATTAATATTATTTATTATTTTTTACTATTAAGTACATAATATAAAAAATATTCTCAATTATTTCAAGTCTACCCTATATATAATATAAATTAGAATTATCATTAATTAAGCAAACAGCATAACTGACCAGAGATAACAAAAGTATGCCGGATAAAATTCATTAAATATAAACTAAAAAATAACCACAATATGTTTTAAGAAAAATTACAACCAAATAATCAGATAATTATTAATTGAAATGGAATATTTCTTTAAAATAATCTGTTCTTTTTTCTCATAATATTACTTTTCTATAATTCTGACAAATCTCAAGTGTGATGATGGTTCATGCTTTACTATTATGATTGATTGTATATTGACTGCTCCAGCGTATAAAAAAAAAATCTGTGTGCTCTTAAGTTTTTATGGAACTGAGCCACATATTACATGTATGAATCGTCAAAAAATGTTGATTTTCAATCATTATTTAACCTATTAAGTGAGACTTTTTCGAAATAGTAAAATAGTCCTATATTTATATATATATATATATATATATATATATATATATATATATATATATATATATATATATATATATATATATATATATATATATATATATATATATATATATATATATATATATATATATATAGCCGTCAAATTAATGATGGGATGAAAACAATAGAGAAGTGAGGAAGGAAGTGATATCGTCCGGGTTATTATTATCAGAAGTCAAAGTGACGGGAAACGGATGTGTGTAGGCGATGAACTGACGACTCCGACAGCTGATGACGTTTATTCATATCATTACGGTTATATACGAGTACTCGACCCAATTCAGTGACCCAAACCTTTCACTTCTATTAATTTTCATACTTTATTAAAATGTTTTGAATCCTACGCAGAAATTCAATACGTGAATATTTTACGAGCCTATTTAAAAACAGAACAGAGAAAACAGTTTTCTGGAATACCAGAGAAGCAACATCTCAAATGAAGCTTTTTTAGACACAACAACGTGTTAATTACATAAATCAATCAATTAACTATAACAGAAACTTTTCTTACCGTGACTTTAAATGTTCAATGCAAAAAATCGCTCATTTTAATTGAATAGAAAATATAGAAATGCATTGAGATAACTATATATATTTTTAACCATTTAACATGGAATTTTTTTTATCATTTGATTTCTGTCTTCTTAGATGAAATATGTTATTGTTAAATTATATTATCCCCTCTCACACATTTTATATATTAATGTATTATTGAAAGGTTGCAATCCATAGATATAAACATTAGATATCGCATTGTATATAAATAATTCGTTCAATTTCGTGTAGACCCGTATTACACTCTTCTCTCCTATTCGATAAAGGCATAAGTGTGTCTCCCTCACTCAACACATTTCTAGTGACCACTGAAGGTGGCTGTGACAATACTTTGGCGATTAAAACGCCATTATATTTTAAACATCTTAAAGAAGTACTCATTGGTAAAAACTGAGCCTAGATGTATTTGAGTGTATGTTTGAGTCCATATGACATGTAGTAACAATGCATTTACCCATTGTACTATGAAATATAACTGAAGATATGAAGAGAGATGTTTAGAGTATAATGTTTGCCAGGTAACTCATGTTTTTGGCTACTTGATCCACTTGATCTAAACACGCATTTAGCCCTAGAGATATCTTATGTTTATATCTATGGTCTATCGGTGATCTTAACTATTACACAGGTCACCGACTTAATAATCAGTATTTACCTTAAAATACAGTAAATCCGAGTCTAGGAAACCAGGATCAAGACGGTCGTTCGAGATTTTATTAATAATATTCCTTATCTCTCAGTCGTAAAAAACGTTCAAATCTATTAAAAAAAAATAATATTAATTGAGCGCGATTTAAACCCATGACCACAGTATTTGCTGGCATTTTATTGTGAAAAACGTGTAAATACGATTTTTAAAAGTCAAAACACCCATTATGGTTCCACACGAAATTCTTAAAAAAATATTTTCATAAATTAAAAAATCATATTTATTTATACGGTCCAATTAATGTATGTACATAGGTTATTGAATACTTAACCCACATTTTTTATTGTATTTTAGATGTAATAACGTTTTTTGTATGTAATCAAATATTGGACAAAAATTTACTGACAGTTTCTCAAAGTAATAATATGAAGAAGTGGTTGTAAATATTTATTTGAAGACGGGTGACAAAATTTGTAAGCAAATTCATATATGCGTGTATGAAATTCGCTTCTTCGATTTCCGGTAGTCCTCAATCAATGTGCTTTCATCCAAAATGCAGACATCGAACCCAATACTGTATGTAGAGGTTTCCAGTCAATTCAATTACTACTATCAGTATGATAAATCGAATATGTATTAGACGAACAATCGGACCAAGAAATATCAAACGGAGACTTCTCTTGGAAAGAATCCGATCAGATACAACAAAAGAATCCATTTTTGTCGATATAAACACAAACGTGACCACTTTTCATAAATTCTAGATATATTTAGTTATACAACTTGTTTTTAATTGAAACTAAAATATTTTTATCGTAATTATGTAATGCAAGTACGATCATTATTAAAATATACTAAAGGGGGCCAAAGATTTTTTTCATAAATAAAATATTAATAATAACAAAATTGTTCATTATGACAGTTTGTGAATCTTTGGTTTTGATTATTTCAAATAAATAAACTAATAAAATAATAAAGTCAAGTTCAAATAAATAAACAATAAACAACGTCTATATTGTCATAACGTCTAAGGTCACTGACCGTATTTGCATTAACAAGAATTAATATTCAAAACATGTTGTTATAATGTCTCAGGTTACGTACTATTGTTGTTTCATGAATTCTATGACGTATACTTATAATAATACAAATTCAAATTAGGTGTTCAATCACCTAATAAGCAAATAAGCAAGATTCTCAAACTGTTAATATAATAATAATTAAAAATTGAAAAGAATAACTATCCGACTTGGACTATTAATGAAGGTGTGGTTGTATTACATTTAATGTACCATTCCTTACATTTAATTATTTTAAGTTGAATAAAAGACATGTTATATATGATTTATTTTACATTATAAACCAAACGGACAAGTCAGAGTCCAAACCAGCAATATCACTGATTTCAGAGCCCTTAAAGCGGGCCTGAAATCATTAAACAAGGAATTTTTCTCCTTTACGTTAGAATGTGACAGACCTAAAAAATCTGTCATACGAGGCCTGCCTCTGCTTCCTGTAGAGGAAATCAAGCAGGACCTTAGCGACAAAGGATTTAAAATAATAGACGTGTTCCTAATGAAAGGAAAAAATGGCTCCATTACGAAGTCACCCCTATATTTAATAAATCTCAGCAATGAGACAAATATGAGTGACTTCAAAAACACTACTAATATCTGTCACTGTAGAGTGACAATTGAAAAATACTCTCTTGGGAGAAATTCTATCACGCAATGTTTCCGTTGTCAACAGTGGGGACACGCAGCATCCAACTGCAACAACGCATTCAAATGCGTGAAATGTGGCGGCGATCACCAGACTTCCACATGCATAAAGGATGCCACTTCCCCCGCAAGATGCTGCAATTGCGGAGGGGACCACACTGCAAATTACAAAGATTGCCCTGACAGACAGAAGCAGATCAAATTAAGATCTACCCCCAAGCTGCCAGCTGCGAGACCGGCCACCCAGCGTGCACCAGTGCCGCCCCCGAACATCGTCAACGGACGCTCCTGGTCCCAGGTTGCTCGTGGACCAATGGCCGCCCAGGTCATCTCCCCGTCCACATCTCATCACGTGACTGACCTGTCATGGGCACAGATTGCCCAAGGTCCCACCACCACATCTACTGCGAAGAGCACTACCGCCCCAATCTCTAGCGCTGATATGCCGATAGGAGACCTGATGACTCTTGTATTGAAGGTTCAAGAGCTTCAGCGGAAGCTAAAGACATGTCAGACAAAGAATGAAAGGATATATCTCATCATGGAGCTCGCCGCATCGCTTGATAATGTCTAAGGTTAGTCACTGTTCTAATATTAAGATTGTTGCTTGGAATTCCCGGGGAATTTCAAATAAATTCGACGAAATGATTGACTTTATGTTAAGAGAAAGTGTTGACATTGCATTGATAAGTGAAACGTTTCTTAATACAAATATAATTCTGAGAAGACCAGGTTTTGTAATACATCGCAACGATCGAGCTTGCAAAACAGGCGGTGGTGTTTTAATCGTGATGAAAGACTCTATATGTCATTCGAAAGTTGTAATTCGTAAAACTAACTCAATTGAAGTAATAGCAATTAGTGTATCTATTAATAATAAAACTCACATTATTGCCTCGGTTTATAAGCCACCCAAAATAGAAATTTGTCAAGATGATATCCCGCCTGCGAAAAACTCTGGATTGCGTCATTCCTAATGAACAATTCGGATTTAGACCGGGCCATTGTACCACTTCACAACTAACAAGAATCTCACAGCATGTTAGAGGAAATTTTAATAATAAAAAAAGTACGGGAATGATTTTCCTGGACTTTGCCAAAGCTTTTGATGTAGTCTGGTTTGATGGTATCATTCACAAACTAATTAACACTAACACTCCACCATATCTCACCAAAGTTATTCAATCTTATCTTACTAACAGAAAATTCTCAGTAGATATTAACAATGTTAAATCTGTACAGCATCCAATCCTTGCGGGAGTTCCGCAAGGAAGTATTATCGCTCCTTATCTTTTCAATCTCTTCATCCATGACATCCCTATTCCTCGTAATTGCTCCTTAGCTCTTTACGCGGATGACACCGCTATATTCACATCATCTTACAGATTAGACACAATTCGTAGACGCCTCCAAGCATCTGTAGACCTACTAACACAGTATTACTCTCGCTGGAAATTAAAACTCAACGAGAGTAAAACTGAAGCAATAATATTTACTAACAAAAGAAAGCGATCCCACATCCCCCCTCTTAGTATCAATAACGAACAAATTCCTTGGCTCAAAGAAGTCAAGTATTTGGGAGTTATCATAGACTCCAAGTTGAACTGGTCCAAGCATGTAAAATATGCTGTGGACAAGAGCAACCTGGCTATTAACACCTTATATCCACTTATTAACAGGCGTAGTCAGCTGTCACCCAAGAATAAGCTACTTCTTTATAAATCAATTATCAGACTGATTCTCTTGTATGGATGCCCAGCTTGGTCTACTGTGGCACAAATCATATCAATAAAATTCAAATTGTCCAAAACAAGTGTCTTAAGATGGCCTTAGATCTTGAACCTGGCACATTTCTTAAAGAAGTCCACGAGGACATTAAGTTAAAAATGATCAAAGCAAATATCGCAGATTTGAGTAAAAAACATTACACTAAAATGACTAACTTCCCGACTAACCCAATCATAAGACATGTAAATAAAACCAAATATGTCTCGAGGAAACGAAAGTTCATTTTACCAATGAACTTCCAAAACTGATATTATTTTTAAAAAAATATAATAAAATTTCCAATAATCCACTCAACTCAAATTTGGTTTTACCCAAACAAATTGTTATTTAGTTTTTAAGCATTATATATTTTGTAACTGTTTTGTTAATATTGCTTTTATCGTTGTTATTATTTATTAACCTTCAAATTTGTAAATGGGTTTTTATTTTTTTTCCCATTCTTCTATAATTAAATACTATTACTCATGTCAAATTTAAATAAAACATTCTCATGTTAGTTATAGGTAAAAAGATGTAAACACTCTGTACACCCAAGTCTATTTCCAAAGATGTATTGTTCTATCAATCATTGTAAAAACTTATGTTAATAAAGAAATTGTAATATATATGATTTATTTGATTATACATATGGCGATGTTTTGGTTTATAATGTTGATGAACAAACAACACTCACATTATACCCCTCAATATTTACATTGAACATACTACTATCCTTTCTTTATTATAACCCTCTATACTAATAATAATATTGATGTGTAAAATTAGATTCTCAAATAGTAAACAAGCAGAGAAGCGTGTTATCTTTTTAAAATATTATAATATGTTGTTATTTTTACAGGTCTTAATATAAGTATTGTGGCAGGTGGTAACCACCCTCGTCCGTTGTCACCCCCGCCCTTCCTTTGACAGGGGTTATCATGCGATATCGGCGACTGTGTCAAAAGTCAATAGCTACCGAACGAAAAGGTCTTACCGTCCATGACTAGTGACAGGGTGGAAAAAGCGAAAGAAAACTATTTATTTTTACCTGCACATCACACACGGTTTTATCAAAAAATCCCGAGAAAAGACAGAGCGACCGTTGCGACATTCCATTTAAAATACGACTCTCTTCTTCATACATTCACATTTTTTTTATATATAAAAAAACATCCTCAGATCAAAATAAGTATAAAGATCATTTCAATAGGTTTGATCACAGCCTTATTAATTCATTATTGTAACACAACTATAACTGTATATTTATATTAAATAAAAATATTGTAAAACAAATTTATCAAGACAATATGTATATAATTCAATATATCTTCGGTGATTATTATTTTTTGCGCGACGAAGAATATTTATTAAAAATATGGTAAAATGTACCCATTCAAATATAGTTTAAATATTTTTAATATATTGTAAGAGGGTGAAAAAAAAAACAGATTTTTATTACACATATGGATGGAAAATTATTAAAATTATATTTCTATTTTTTAAATTTGCATTCAACTTTATAGTTTGTCCAATGGATTAAATAATTTATGTATGATAAGTGTAGATGTATATCATATAATGTTTTGTATAAATATCAGAGAGTTGAAATAAAATAATATAAAGGAAAGTGTTGCATGGCTCGAATACGGCAAAACATTTCATTTCACTCACTTGGACTTGGTTTTTATTCATAAACAATTCCTTTAGAAAATTATAAGGTCTTAAATTAGAAACGAAAACAATGAAATTACAATTAGATACCTCGTTGAAATTGATAAATATAAGAGTGTGGAAATAATATATATTTTTAATATCAATAGGTAGAAAACAACAAGATGAGATTCGGTCTGATTATAAACGCTCACTACATAAGTACTTTAATCTATTAGTGGTAATTTTTAATACCTTGTAAGAAAATATAAACCATTCGCGATTTCATTAGAAATATGTATATCTTTCAATCTCTCGAACGAATTAAATTTTCTAGCTGGTTAATAAATCAATAATTGATTTCGTATATTTTAATAACTCCAAATACTTCTTATCACGTATATAACTAATACAATTCACCAATCTGGAGTATTATAAAACACCAAATTTCATTTAAAACAGCACCAAAGGTTAATCCTAAGTGGATATAAACAGGGTAAACTATGCGTGGAAAACTACCACAATTGAGTCTTCCGATGAAATGCCACGAAATGTCAATGCTAAAGGAGGACGTCTTGCTTAGAATGTCAATGTTTTCGATTGTTCATAATGTGAATTTACTTAAACCTTGTATTTAATTTAAGTGTAAGGATATCATGGCACGTGGCAGTGACTTTTTGACAGGTCGACGTTAACAAAACTAATAAGAACACTTTTAATGACGACTGATACAGAATGGTGAATCATACAAACACTATTATACGAGGGGTGATATCATAGTCAGGGGTAACAAACCGTATTATAAACTAGTCGATCACCACCCTGCAAGTGTTAAGCTTTGATTCCTATATTAATATACTTTACAATTAGAATGCATGGATGCGAATAGAATTCACGACGCTTAAAGACTGTATTTTTTATTATATTATTGTACACTATTTCAAATGATTTTTTTAAAATAAATGTGAGTTAAAATATGTAGTAGTGATAGTAGGTAATCAGCTGTCAAAATGTCGTACTTCCCCTTAGTTAAGCGGTCGTCGCCGGGGACTTGTTTGTCGGTGTCTTCTTCACACACCATACGTGATTCAAATAATAAACCATTACTAAAATACTACTTTGTATTCTTTATAATTAAACAGGTTTAACGTGAAAATAAGTAAGCAATGTGATCATTTATGCGTATGTAAACATCTACCACATAAGGTAGCCAAACATTATTTTAACACGCATGATGGAATAGGTGCGTTTCATTTTACATAAAAGAATATAAAAATTCATATATCTTTTTATTTGTGGAAAAAGAATACAACGAAAAAGGGTGTCCAAATTACGGATGATTTTTGGAATCAGTGAGAGTTTTACGATATTACCAATTAGAACCGATTGCATCAAACAAAATACAAAAAGAATTAGTAACTCTTCAATTCATTCATCGACGATTTAATACAATGAATCCAAAAATACATTTTCGAAGACACGCCTTATATTAAATTATCGATTTAAATCAATAAATAGCTTTGTTTTAAAAGAAAGACATTTTTTTAATATCAATGGGTTTTATATATTTTCCCCATTCTTTTTATAATACCATTATTCATTTCAAATTTAAATAAAATGTGTTAACTCATGTTAATTAAAATTAAAGAAACTTATATACTCTGTACACCTAAGACTATTTCCAAAGGTGTATTATTCTATCAATCATTGTAAAAACTTATGCATAATATAAGAAATTGTCATATATATTTTTAACATATGTTAATTTTTCTCTTGAATATACATATTGTATAACTATGAGTTTTCAATAGAGATAATAAGGTATTATTAGAAATTATAGTTAACATGTCATCAGTTAATCATTTGATAACATAAATAAAATTGGACAAGCGTATAAAATGTGTAATAAAATAAAAAATCAAAATTATGTATATAAATAAAAAAATAAACTTCATATTTACCAATATTTTAATGGCTGTATCCCAATAGACACTTAAATGTAAGTAAAATTACAATTAATAATGTGTCACGCTTGGTGTGGTTGTGAAAATTTCTTAAATATGAATATTATGGTAATAGAATGCAGAAATTCTATTAGGAGAATCTGTATTTGATGAGATATTATCTAGTTTGATAAACGATATTCTATTAGCATAAGATTTCTGTATTTTACTCTCCCTTTAGCAAATCTGAGTTATGGGTAGTATAAGAGATAAGAATAACGGCGCTAACGGTTGTGAAAAATTGCCTCCGTATAATCTTGTTTGTTTTAGTTTGGCCTCTGTTAATGAATCACTTCATTTATTGCACAAAGTGGCAATAAAAAACACATTTAGTGGGGTGAACAACACATATTTTCTGCCAGACTTGAATGTTGAAAGTTTTTCTCCCAACAGACAATATAAAAATGAGTCAACTTCTCCTTTGCTGCATCAGTAAGAATTGCAGCCATTTTGAAGAAGGGGATGATGGGTTTTTCTTGTCATATAAGATTTTTTTAATAATTATATTCCGGAATAAACATGCTTTGATGATCAAAATTTATTTTGAAGACGCTGTTGAAAATAATTGTATATATTTGTTACTGTGTAAAATTTATACAACAAAATCGAGTAACCTACACTCTCCTTCAATGTTTTTTTTTTCAAAATGGTTGAATTATCATTTTTGATTGGGGCATAACTTTTTTCAATATCTCTGTATCCAAAATTATATTAATATTCATTACATTTATATGATTTTGAAAAATTTACAACCAATAATTGATCAAACATCTTATGAATATCTGACTGAACTAATTTGGTGATTTTTCTTCTTCAATATATTTTATTATTACATTGAGATTATTTTGGTATATGAATTAAAATAATTTAATTATGTAATCGGTACTTTCATTAATTGTTTTCAATTAAAACTATGGAAAACTAATATATAGATTTATTGACTTAACTATATTAATACACCATTATTATATTTTACTTAACATAAAATAATCGAATAGGAATTAAATATTGAAGTTAATTATGAACCTATCAATGCCACTCTTTATCTATCTTGCTTTAATTTTTTTATAATTTATAAAATTCTGTCAAAATGTACAAATATTACATTTCAAAATATGAGTAGATCTTCAGTATAAATATAAAATGAAAGCTTGTGATACGGTATTAATTTGTCAACGGAACACGTACCTATTCGAAGAGACTGGTTATTGAGGAAGGACACAGGGTGATCAGGGATGGAAAATAACGAGATCGGCTTATCTAAAAAGGAAAAGTTTAGTTGGGGGTTGGTTGTGAAGGGTAGTTTAACGGTGCAGTGTGTAATAATGCAATTTCCTGCGCCAATCTACTTTGGTGATCGTGTTACCTCCTGTGGTAAAAAGTTCATTATTACCCAATTTATACAACTTTTTGACAAACTTTCACATCTTATATAGTCTCACACTAAACCCGATATCAGAATATTGTAGCCTGTGTACTCAAATAACCAACCCCACTATATAATAATGTGCTTGTTTGTCCGTATCTACAAAGCAAGATAACAACTTACTATTTGCATTTGAGATCATCGAAGTAACTTAGATAATTACAATTTTTAAATTGTTTATAAACTTAACTCAAGTAATTTTGTTATAGATTTCTAAAAGATCTTTCTTATTGTAATAAAAATTAGCTTCCAATCATCCATTGGCTTTATAATGTTCTATAAAATTAATTTTAATCATACCTATGTTGAAATACATTTTATTATATATTATGTAGAATAATAAAAAATCATTTTAAACTATCTAATATTTTTATAATGTATTTAATAGTGGTAGAACAAGAATATTTAACAGGAGTTAGAGTTGAGTTATATCATCTTATATTTTATCTGTCAGGCTAAAAGTGAAAAAAAAGGTGAGTTATATAAGCTGCATAAAAATGTATTATTGTATATATCATTAATTTAATATTGATACTTGGTTACCAAAATGTATGTATAGCAAAAGTCAAAGGGAAAATATCTCTTCTTTTTTACATTGTTCAATTATCTTTTATAAGAAATGTTATTTCAAACGAGTTGCGTATGTTGAGAAAATTACTTTGCTCATAGTGTATTATTTATATCAATACATTCTGAATGCTATCTGTGATTAGTGATGATATGTTTTGTCTTTAGCGAAGCGGTACATAATTAATATCCCTTTTAATATAAAATACGACTAAGTATTAATACAAGCAGGCATAGATATCGAAGGGGAGACCCCCTGTAATTTAGTTCGATCCGTGTGAACTGAACCGTCGAACCGACTGTGAGCAAACTTTAACAAGTTTTAGAGTAACTGCTTCAACCCCTTTGAGAACATTCTGCATACCACATCAAAATAATGCATTATCATATTATCAATAAGAACCACATTCTATATTAATTTAAATAATTAATTTAAAATTGTTTTGGGTATATCCACATAGAGAAAAAAGCATTCAAGATTAACACAACAAACCGCAGGTAGAGAGCGTAGATTTTACAGTGCAGGGGTTCAAACTAACAAGTCTATGAGAAGAACTAAGATTTGATAATTATTATTTGAGAAAAATATTGTACATTATGTAGTCTTGCGTAATTCGTAACCAGCGTAATAGCTCAGGTGATAAGGTGCGTGGCTATAAATACTGTAGTCATGGGTTCAAATCCCGCTTAAGTAAAAAAATGATCTATAAATATAATTTTTCACAATCAAATAATGTATATTGAGTACCAGCAAATACTGTGATCATGTGTTCAAATCCCGCTCAAGTCATTTTTTTTTTAAATTGATTTGATCATTTATTACGACTGGGGGATTATGAATATTTTAATCCCGATCGATCATTTTGATCCAGGTTTACTCAGATTTCCTGTATTGTAAGGTAACTGGTAATAGGAAAGATCGTCGAAAGACAAAAAAATAAATTTTTACTGTAACATAATAAAAAGCTCCCCGGAGTGTATATAAATAAATAAATAATATTATTCAAATAATACAGTTTTGTTATTTATTAACAATCTAATGTTAAATATACACTATTAAAATTTTACACGCTTAAATATAACTGTGAGTAATTAATTTCCTATTATATTTTACCCGCAATTATCATCACGAGTCAGTTGTGGAAATTAATTATCGTGAAATTATCGACGCATGCACTAATATGGTTTGAATGATAAGGGAATAAAATAACAAGTCATGCATTTAACCAACATAATTAGGCACTGTTTGATAAAAGATAAATCATTTTAATTTGTACATAATTAACATGGCTTATTCTTTAAAGATTGAGGAGTCGTCGTAGACGCTTTATGATAGAAAGAAAAGCACACAAGTGAAAAACGAAAAGCGGTCCTTTAATGAAAAGCTCGTTATAAAATCGGAGTCGCGTTTGGGCGTTTGAAGTAAAAAATAACTGAGGTAAAAGTAAGTGTTTTTGCAAAAGATTTAGAGAACCTTACTTTAAAATCTTAAAAACTACCACACTAAAGCTATTCAAACTTTACAAACGGTTTCTTGCTTCTTCATTACAGTTATGGAGCTCTTAATTAAGATCATTTTAAATTAATCTCCTTAATTACATTGTAATGAAAAGAGACTTATGATTCGTATATGAAACGAAGCATTAAATTATATTTTATTTTAAATCGTACAAGTTAATCGAAAACACATCGTGATTTATATTAGGTATTATACAATCTCATGTCAGAATTTATTCTAAATATTTCATAAAAAGGGTGAATAATACAGAATGCATTTTAATCAGTGAGAAAATTTTAAGGAGATGATAAGTTTCGCAAAAATTGTTAAATAAAAAAATGTACATAAAATTTTTGTGTCCTTTCGCATTTTTTATATTTTCCAATTGTAATTAGGATGTTTTATGCTCATTTAATTATATATGTTTTCTATTTTGTCAATTACTGACTCACGGTTATATTTGTTGTTAACGCATTATTTATATATTATAATTTTAGCTATGCTAATTTTTTTACGTGTGCTTATTTCATGCACTCGTGTCAATTACTAGAGAATTTTAACTAATATCATTTCAAGGTTTTTTTTCGATAACAATAGTAGTAGACCGTTTAAAGTCCCGTTTGATTTTTTTATTACATTTAATTCCATGTGAAATATATTTGTGGTTCTTTGATTAATACAATTATCTTATTAAAATTCAGCATAAGTAAAATGATTTATATACTCTGTACACCTAAGAATATTTCCAAAGATGTATTGTTCTATCAAACATTGTAAAAACTTATGCATAATAAAGAAATTGTAATATATTAAGATTAAAAATTTCCTAAAGGGTTTCAATTATTTGTGCACTCACTGTATCTTGGATTAACATGGAATCATAATAATTTTATATTGAGGAATATACAATATAATATATATAATTGTCTAGGGTGTGTGTATGTGTGTATGTATGTACGGGTCTTTCAACCATCAGTGTTACCATTTTACTACAATTAATACATATCTAAAATCTCTAAACGGCTATTTTAACGATAATAATAATAAATTAATTTCAAAATAATATTAGACATATTTAATAATTATACATATAATATATATAGAGTCGCTATATGAATAAAAATATTCCTTGATGTGTCAGGGACTAATAATATTATATCGGTAATAATAAGTACCGAGTGACATTTGAAAGACAGTATTACCTTATGGGAAAATAATATTTTATTTAAATATTGAATAATAATTAATACTACAACTTATTATCTTCGTAATAGAAACAAATCAGAGAATTTAAAAATATTTTTAGATGTATTTAATTTTATAATGCATAATAATTCCACATTTTTATACTTCATCTTTAATATTAAAAAATTCTTCTAATCGATAAAAAACCACTTTAAGGCAAAAATGAAATCAAAGCTCAAATATAACCGTCCTATTAAAAAACATAAAAAAACATTAATAAATTGAAATTTTCAATTTAAATTACCCTAGTTTATAATAATAGTTATACTATCATTATCTATGTACAGCAGTTGAACTTGAAATGCGTTTTGCTGAGTATAGTCCCGATAATTGTATCTGTGACACTAAATAATGGAATTTTAACGAGTGATTTAGTATTCAGCGCGGGATTTATTTGATGATGATGATCAGAATGAGGGCCAAAAGCACCCTCGAAGACCACTCGAATGACTAACTGACCTAAGAGGACATGTGCGACTTTATATTACTATTAAGGGGTGGACACTTCAATTAGATTTTGTTATTCTAGTATTGGGGAGAAATAACAATTGACACGTGCTCTCGTCCAATACTTTGCAGACATATTAATTAACTACAGAAATTTATTCGATGTAACTTCCACAATATTTTATTTTGAGATGTCTGTCTAATTGTGTAATTCTACCCAGACGTTAACAATATTAATTAATTATTTTCAATATTATGATTTTATGATAAATAAATTGCGGTATACAATAAAAATATTGATAAGAAATTGAATATTATATTTTTCAAGTTCAAATTAAATTAAGACGGTTGTGATTATAAATAAAAAATAAAGATATATAATATTTTTTGTGGAATCAGTTGAACCAATCAGAGATTTTACATACTTTAACATTATATTAAAGCGAAATAATTCTGAAAAAATGAATTAACCTCCATTCACCAATCATCTCAGTTTAATATACTGTTAAATCAAATAAAGGAATATTATATAGAAGCTTCTATTATAATTAAAATAGTAGTTCTATACACCGTAACATTTTTATCATCTATTTTTATTTTCCAAGCCCTCACCCATTGGATTACTTGTGAGGTTACTATGGATTTAATGTTACATGTGTAAATAAATAAAATTAATCTTATAAAAAGTGAAAAAATTCAAGAACCAATATTTTTGATCAAGCCAAATCTACATATATATTTATTGAAAAATGAAAATCACTCCTTTTGTTATTTATTTATTATTTTAAATTCATATTCAAATTTCTTCAAATCATGCTTTGGTTTATCGTTTTGGTAGATTACCCAAGGTTTAGCTAATCTACCATTTTTTTTATAAATTCCCATTATTTTAACCTCTGGGTAATATGGAAGAATTTATATTTTCGATCGATTTAAATAGATTTAATTTATTATATTAATAAGAATATATTATATATCGTGACGCCTTCCCTATTGGCGGGAGTCCCTTTATAAGGGGTTGGCCAGGCCACCTTGGCCTTTACGGGAGAATATAGTAGAGATGGTTTCCCAGGCCACCACACAGCAATGAGTACTTAAGATCTAGTTTGCTAAGCTAGATCTACCAAGTGACTCCGGTGCCGTGAATCGAACCCAGGAGTCTTCACTCACGAATCCGTTACACTAACCACTGGGCCACAAGGCGGCTCTAATAAGAATATCGTTGTCCATATTCCTATTACAATTAATTAAATGAAGAAATAGAGTAGTACATGCAATATTCATATTGAATCAGTGTTGTCTTGTATAAGAATGGGGTAGTAATATTATTGAATATGTATTCAACCCTTCCAGTAATATTGAAGTTGTCAATTGGGGAGCAATATTCCTTTTCAAATGTTATTGGGTGTTAAAAGTAAAAAGGGAATATGCAAGAAGAGTTAGTCTTGTCAAAACCACCCGGTGCTTTCCTCCTACATTGTATAAGCTGCACCAGTCAGTTTTTTTTATGAATTTATTATCACTATACCATTACAAAATAAATAAAATTTTGGCCTATGAAAATATTACTTTTGTAAAAAAGTTAACTCTCATATAATATTAACACTTTAACGTGTATAAAAAAATATGTTGTATGATGAACGAGTGTATGCAATATCGTATATATAATTCCGCTATCATTAATTTAGTTTTTCTTTTGTCCCGAATGATTTATTTGAACGTATCAAAAGAAATATTTCCGTCGCTTTATTTTAAAAAAAAAAACGTCACACAAATGTAGGTAGATTTTTTCAACACTGAAATCGTTCCGCGCGATTTCATCCCTCTTCCCGTAATCCCGTACAACGGGGTGAAATATGCATTGACAAATTATTTACCAAGCCTTAAATCGAAAATAGGGATTTTCATATGTACTATGTAAAATTTATTTAAATATTATTATAATATTAAGACATCATTTTATTTCGTCTTGAAGATGCAATGGCGCATCTGTTCCCCCTTCGACAATTCAAAACAAGGGTTGGAATTCCAAAACCACCTGAGCATATCAAATTTAATTAAAATTCAATTTCCACCATCGCTCAACTGATAGAATAAAAAAATGCGTATTAATCTTATTTCAAGCGGAAGTGTAATAAAATTGTTGGTCTCACATTTTTGAAAAAAAAAATAGTTTCGGTGAATATAAATATAACTTTAATTATTATAAATAATTATTTTATTAATTCATGAGTTATTCACCACCCCCATATAATTTTTGAGTGTATATGGGGTGTGTGTGGCACCCCTGAATAATATCCACCATACATCAATGTCGTGGCTGATTTTTCCAACAATCCGAAATTATTCTAACGGAAATGCGCGTGTCATCGCTTTGAGATATAATCTAATAGCCTTTTTTAACATTAAAACATCACTTAAAAATAGTATTGAACGTCTTAAAAAATTAATAATACGAAATAAATAAAAATGTAAATAGTTCAATTCAAACAGAAGAACGTAACTAACCATTAGTCTGATATTTGAAGGAAAAATTATCTATTAAGCTTATTTTTTTACGAAATAAATTAGGTTAATTTTTAGCACTCTTTTCCTGTACTATATCAAAGAACTTTACTTACACACAAATATATAAAATATAAAAAAGCTTACCTTACAGCCAACACCAGGATCAGGTTGCTCTCAAGACCTGAAATCATTAAAAAATATTGTTATTTATTTATTATTAGATTTTTTTTGGTTAATATAACCAGCTTAATAGCTCAGGGGATAAGAAGCTTGGCTACAAATACTGTGGTAATGGGTTCAAATCCCACTCAAGTCAAGAATTTTTAAATTGATTTGATCGGTTATTACGACTGGGAGATCGGGAATAATATTAATAAAATCGATCGTCTTGATCCAGGTTTACTCTGATTTCCTGTATTGCAAGGTAAATACTGATTATTAAGTCGGTGACCTGTGTAACTAGTAATTGTTAAGATCACCGACAGACAATTAACACGTTGTTGTGGATAAAAAACCCTCTCAAAAAAGACCCATTCTAAAATAAAAGCTCCTCGAAGCGTAGATAAATAAATAAATAAACATGTATATGCTAATTATAATAATAAAATTAAATGTTGTTTGTTTACCTTGTTAATTTTGCATCATAGTTGACATTTTAACCTATTTCATTTCTTTATTTATTTTTAATTATTCAATTTTGTAATACTAACAAACAACTTATGTCTTACTATTTTATTAATTAACATATTATACATATAACTTTTTTGATTGTATAATATGTAATTTACTTTTGTATGTAATAGCTGAGAGGCGGTTAGTAAATTAATAAAATAAAATATTTTAGTGATATTCTTAAAGTAATTTATAATGTGTTGAATATATATTTTTTAAATATAATGTACGATGTGTTGCAGAGGACGTTGTTGTATTTTGACAGGGTATTAAGTAAACATTGTCCATGCTACGCAGTAATCCTGGGTTTATTCGGTTTATAGGCAGGTATTATTTTAATAACAATATAGTAACACATATCTACCAATAATAACACTGAATCGAGTGTATTTAATTTAAATAATATATTTTAAAACATCTAGTAACGAATTTGAGTAATTGAAGTTTGTACACAGGTTGAGTGAATTCAGTGTTGTTGATTTGGATTGTTTTGTTTGACATATAAACACGCAACGTCACAAAACTCAACTAACTTATTCTCCCTTCTATTTGAACAGCCTTAAGGCTTCGAAAACATACCGATAAATTCTATTAAATTTGATTTTTACATACACGTAACATCGGTGAAAACATGCACGCCTTAGGAAAATTATATGGATTTTTTTTTCAAATTCGATTCTTAGTTACATATAGAGATTATGTGTATATATCTAACAATTATCCATATGAGGAATAAGATTAAGGTTCACAGAGTATATATTTTTTAAAATCTTTAACTAACATGAGAATTTCTATTAAAATATAAAATGAGTAATAATATAAAAAAATTAAAAAAAAACATTTCGAAACATGAAGACTTATATATATTATAATAGCAATGTTAAAATTAACAAAACAAAAATAATATTTATAAAATAAAATGCTTAAAATATAGATATTATGCGAAATTGCTAAACTCAATAATACTCGTCTAAACAGATAAAGACAACCAGCTTTTATTAACATAATTATGGAAATTACAAATGACATATTTTTTTTAAATTATGAAATTCCACCAAGAAGTCTACACTATCAACAATTTAAAAAACGTTTAAGTTGCTCTTGTTTTAATTGATATTAAATAAACAGGCGAATTTTCATCACTTGGGTGCAGCTGGATTAACCAACGATTGTAACCAAAATTAAAAATAAAATCTATTTAAATGAAAGTAATAAAAATTTATTATTTTAGTTGATGCCCTCTTATTAATATTTTTTTAAAGACCGAAATATCCTAACCCAAAACCTCTTTCTGCCAGTAATGTGCAAAAGAGCTTTTAATATATTGTTTATCTGCTAATGAGTATTAGTTTGAGAATGATTAGTGTATTTATTATTAGTTAGGGTTGTGGTTGAGAGGACAGGTTATTTGTTAGGACACGTCTACTAAAGTTCATCGAAAAGGCCTACCTACGAGTACATAAATCGGCCTTCGAAGTTGTTCTGTTTTAAAGACTTAAAGAGGTCGACTTCGTGCCGTGGTTTTGACGAAGTTCACTTGACTCCTCTTTGTAAAGCTAATATGATATAATATAAAAGCAGCTGTCATAGTAGTCCAGCACGTCTCATAGATCGTGACCTGAATACAAACCTGGTGACCCCGACGACAAACATTGACGAGGCCTTTTGCATCCTGAACCTTACCTTATTTCCCTCCCGTTTCAGCGATACACCAACTCTGTACTCGTTTAACCATAAATGCCGCTGATATTCCAACAGAATATTAATTGCTTACACCATTCGATTATAACAAAGGGATAACTGCTTAACTTTCGAGGGAGGCTCGATAGGGGACTTAATAATATTATGAAAATTCACCATTAACGACCTAACCAAATAAAATATCCGATAGCTAACTTCCAATAATTATTTAATTGGTTGACTTCTCCCAACATTATAACGATTAAATATTTTGAAAACTTTAATTTTTAAAAAGAAATTGTTGAGACATTTAATTTATTATAAGTACAGGGTAGACTTGAAATAACTGAGAATATTTTAGGGGGTGGTAGGGCATAGCAAATATAAGCGAAAACATATATTAAATAAATATTATTTAAAAATGTTAAAAATATTAATACATTATATTAATTACATATAACAGACACAATAAATACGTATCAGTCACTAATGAGTTCCTCACAGAAACAGTTGATTCCAAGATGGTGGCCCAAACTCGATTCCAAAAGCACTAATAATATTATTAATCAGTACTCTAATACTTATGTTATTAATATCACTATCGATTTTGGATCCTCTTCTTTAACTTTTTTGATATATTTTTTATTAAATATAAATTTGCAATAATTGTTGTGTTAAAATAATTAATTAATAAGTATGATATTAAGCCTACAGACAAGGTATTTTTACTTATTTCGACATGAGGATCATTATTTTTATATTGAAAATCATATCTTTATACAATAATCATATAATAATAATATATAGGGAAAGAGGATAAACCCACATAATACATATTTCATAACTAAAAACAAAAACAAAACAGACATTCAGGGAATATGCATTGTGAAATTTTAAACAAAATAATAATAAATCATACATTATATGATATTATATTACTCAAACATTTTATTGGAAGTTTAAATTAATGTTTTTTTTAATAATAATATATTTAGCTAAAATTTTCTATTAGTGGATTACACGAAAATTTATCTTAAAATTCTTGTGTTTTACAGTTGTAAATATACTATTGAATGACTGTATATTTTGTTGCAAATATACAAATAGGTTTAATATTACCTTTTATTATAATTTTACAAAAAGTCATAGGTACATACGTTTTCATTTTAGATTCTGATATTGATATATATTATTTTAACATCATATTAAACTAAAAGACGGATTTTTCAGGTGCGTTTTCTGGCCAATGGCCTATTTGGATTTTTTATACCTACGAAAATTCACAATATTACAACAGTAAATTCCCAACTTTGTAAAATGTCATCTGATATGTACAGTTGATTCAATATTTTTATTAAATTATATTATTTTTTTATTTTCTAAATATGTGTATAGTTCACAGTGTTTTATCAATGAGAAGGTGTATTATGTATTAGATGTTGGTCATGAAGGCTCTTAGTTTTTACAGCCGCGTCATTTCCTGTGATGGCCACACTAACTTCCCGCTCCTGCCAACACTCTATTTCAGGGAAAACATTTTTTCAGACCCTGTGAAATGCTATTCCTTTCAGAATCTCGCTCACTCTCACACTGTGAAGGAGCGAGATTAAATATTTTTTCATTGGGGTGAGTACCACTCTATGCTACCCTCTTTATATTAAGTCTATTAAATGTGTGTTAGTGTTTACAAGAGACGCGTGTTTTTTTTATTTTTATCACAAAATTATTTAATCGCTGAGCGACAATTGCGTCATAAAAATTTAATCAACGATGGCTATAATTCAATGCGATACAATCAGACTGAAGAACACCCATCCTAGAAATCTCCCAGTCTCTTTTGACATTGTTAAGAGAATTAACAATCAGCATCCTTCCTGTACACAATACAATTTATTCAGTTCAATGAAATTCGACTTAATTGAGTTTGTGACTGAATTCACTAAACAGTAATTTCTTAACTAGTTTTACAACAAAGAGAACCATTCTCATAATTATTCGATTATTATGCAGTAATAAAAAAGAGCAAATATGTCTTGCATGACTTCAATTAAGATCCTCGTCAGATAATAAGCGAATCAATTGACACAATACAATATTTCCAAACAAGCTTTCAATCACCGTGAGAATATTCAACATATAACAAGAAAATTTACTTACATTTTATTTTGTATTGGAATAGTATTGGTGTGTCTGTTGACATTATTTACATGGTTAATGGGGATAATGATAATTTACGGACTATTAATCAGGATAATGAGGGTATTAGGCTACGATGACCAGGGGATACAAGGTCAGTACGAAGATTGTCTCGTAGGCATTGGACCGATATCAAATTAAATACACATCAATAATTTATTATTAATTAATAATTAATCATTACTAAAGTATAACAAGAATTTAATGTCCATATTTTTTATCCATTCATAATGTAAAATATATTTTCTGCTTTTTGGAGCAAACTTCCGAGACAGTAGGTATACTAGAGAATAAAACGTTTAATAAATAAATCAACGTTAAACAATTTATTTTAATTTTTATTCGAAGGTCGTTATTGATTTTTGGACAGAGAAATAAAAAAATGTTTTAATTAATCGGATCATATATTTATTTGCATATAAACGCTGATAAGAGCTTCTTTTTATATATAGTAACATATAAATGATTTGACTTCATTCGTATTTCACGATATTTTTATTTTATTTATATAGTATTAAGTATATGTTTTTTTTTTAATTGAAATTTTATTTTAATATTATTATTATTTATAATGTTTTATGTATTATATATATTTTAGTAGTTCTACAAGTCACTTTTAATATTTCTACCCATAAATTATGTTATGACTTATTAATTGTTTTAAATATCAATTGATTGTACTCCGTATTAAAATAAGTAAAATACTAAGTCTATATACTTAATATTGTAACATCTAATCATAATGTATCAAAACATTGTATGCAAATTATATTTAATACAGAAATTGTATAGTAAATGTTACTATATAAGGACGCTCCTAAACAAACCCTGTAGGTGGCAGAATTGGTGGAAAAGAGGTCAACCAAGTGTTCAAATTCTTTGCCAAGTAGTTGTAGCCTATTTAAAGAAGAATAAATGTGGTAATTGGATGTGGAAAAAATAAGATTTCTCAAAAAGATATAAAAATTAGTAATTTTATTAATGTAATAAAATTCAAGCACTACCAATTCTAGTTATTCAATAAAACATGCGAGAAATTCAAAGTACGAAGTATTAAACACAAGTATTGTCGGTAACGATAAGAGCGTCATTCCTGAAACGCTCGAGGCATGTTGGTAGGTTGAAGAAGAACCGACAACAAATTCGCCCCTTATCTGGCCAGTAAAACTTACTTAGTTGGACTAAGAAAAGGTGGTAGCTCACCTATTTGGAGTCGTGTCTATAAATCCACCAGGGTGGAATTCTTTCCCCGGGCTTGTAATTTATACTAGGTTTCCGGTTTGGTTGCGTGCTTTGCGCGTGTCTCCGTTTTACTTGAAGCTGATCCCTTGCTAAGATACAACCTTATTCATTGGCCGTCCCTTGAATAGCTAGTGTCGTTGGTCTAGCCGCCAAGATGAATGGTCTGGCTTCAATACTAAAAAGAATATTATGCATTCAAATCCCCTGGTGCAAGGGGTGGGAACTCAAAGGCTCGAGTGGTCACCCGTCTGATGTCGGCGATATCCCATTGACACACCCAAAACCTTCAGACATTTAATATCTTCAAACTTCAAGCAGACAGAACAAAAAGAGTTTTTCAGACTACAATGCCTGAAATATCAAAATACATAAGCAATTTTAATTCATCGATAAAATTAGATTATACTATAAAAATGCTTATACAAATAAGCCTTTTTAATAAGTAGTCTGTCAGGAGGACAGATAACGACCTGTTCAAACTGTCCCTCCCTATTTTTAAGGAGAGCTGGCACATGTTTCTATTTCAATTATCTATCTATCTTTCACACTGTACCATCTTTTAAATTTTATGTTAATTCTCATTTTCATTTTCTTTTTTCATGTTCAAATGATGAGTTGCATTATCATCACAGCGACTTGGGATCTCTCGTAATGCTCTAGTGGTACTATAGTCTGATACAATCATAAAATGTATATAAAAATAAATAAATATTTAATACGGCCGTCAGGATCAAAAGTCTTTAAATCCATTGGAATCACAATTTTATAATAATCGAGGACAATTAAATAAATTTATAATACTTTGAAAATCAAAAAATATATACCTTAGGTTTAAGGGAATCCGTTACAACCATATGTCGGCTAAGTGAGTGCAGTGAAGTTCCTTGGAGCACTGGAGATTGCACGAATTATATTTTTTATCAATATTTATAGCCTATCTACAAATTTTTTTGAGTAAACAAACATTATAAATTTCATTTAAATGAACAAATATTTTATAAATAATATTGTGGTTTCAAATTGAACTAATAATTTGATTTTTATTATATAATTTATCAAATTCTAATTTTTTTTAAATAAAATTAAAGATTATTTTATTCATGTTGTATAAGTAAGTGCCTGTTGAATATTTTGGCATAAGTTTTACGTCTTGTGTAGGAAAAAGCGTAAACGAATTTAGTTGAGTTGTGTCGGGCGTCGCGACGCTTTTGGAGCTATCGAATTTACATCAAGACCCCTTCATTCGTAGGCAAGAAGAAGAGTTGGGGAACACATCCGGAAAACATAAATATTTCCATGTATATTGTGGTGTAAGTTGTGGTTTATAGTTGGCTACAAGGGTCTCGCGATGAATAGTGACCGACGGTAACAAACTTCCAAGCATACACTCAATATTGCCACTTTGCCGGAAATAAAAACCTTTTCTTTGCATTTTGAATAATGTATGTTGATGCGTAAAACCCACGTCGCGTCGTGTTCGTGCAAATAGGAAAAAACTTGTGGAAATCACGAAACTTTTTTAGAACCGCAGCTTGTTAGTTTATAAAGAAATTGCCACCCCATCGAAATATTTTATACTTTCATATTATACATATATATATTTACAAATTATTTAGACAGATTGTTCATTATACATTTGAAGCCATATTTAAAACTTGGTATGATTGTTTTATCAATTACATATGTTGGTTACATATGTATTTTTTTTTAAATTGCACAATTCCTAAATTAATTCCAAAATTATAACTTGTTGCCGACAACAACCTTCAAACCTTTATAAAAAATGGACACATTTTCTTAATATAAAAATATATATTTACTAAAGATTGATATTCATTTATACTTGTTAATTCTTTAATACGTTTTAAAAATTGACAAGAAAAATATAAACCTCTTCTTTCTTTTTTTTTTGTTAACTGAATAGTTTAAGTTTGTAGAAATGTCCACTTAGGAGAAAAATAACCAATGTGCCCATTTATCTTAATTCAAATAAAACTTAAGTCTATAAATGAATTTATAAGGAACTATTGGAATTTTATAATTTTTTTGATATCTTTTCACCAGATTCTGATATCTTTGGAGGCATGCAAAGAGAGATTTTTTCACTTAAACTATAGAATTTTACTTATTGAGAAAACGAGTACTTAATAATATAATATTATTCCAAAAATTAATTATTTGATAGTGAAAAGTTTTGAAAAACTTCCTGTGCTAAACTAAGATATTATATTACAATATTAAATAAAATAACTACTTTACGGTAAATTAAAAAAAACCATTTGCTTTGTTAAGAGTGACGTTACAATACTTGAATATTTAAATTACTGTTTTAATGTTATTTTTAAAGCATCAAATTCTTTGTGGGATTGTGTTTAAACTAATAAAAATAAATTACATCCTTTACCATATTCAAACATTCTATGATAGACTGGCGGTTAGTACTTTACATATATAAGCAATACATCATTTATTTCTCCCTTAAAACTTTAAAATGGTATGATACAAATGCATTTTGCTCATATGGACAGATGTTTATATTTGCATGGCTGTTATAGTCGTAGTAAGTGCATGGCGTAGTATGGCATAGCACTACGAGTACTACGACGTAGCAGTGCGTAGCAAAGCACGTGGTTATACAAACAGTCAGGGTGGCGATCTGTGTTGATTCAGGCGCAGATAGTCGATTTGCCATGAACTTATCATTGATCTAGTAAACAAGACATGTCAAACGGGATGCTCTCACCTACCATCCTGCTTTATAGCCATTTACCTAATCGATTCCGTCCCCTTCAATTTAATTAATTATAACGAGCAATCAACACAAACTACACGATATGTGTATTAAACACAAACATGCACTTAAAAATATAAATAAATCAATGGTAAAAAGTAATAGTTACAATACATGATACATACAAGTCTAAAATAATAAATAGAAATTAAACTTCTAAATTTAAAGTTTCTTTAAAACAACTTTTTTGTAATGAATTATGTAGAACTATTAAACATTTTTGTAAAAAAAAAATATCATACCACACACCTCTCAGGTATTTATTTTTTTCGGAATTATTTATTATTAATACATGTCAATTTATTATTATTGTGTTGAAAATGTAATTAATTCAAAGATTCAATGAACAAACATAAATAAATAAATACCGTGACGCCTTCCCTATTGACGGGAGTCCCTTTATAAGGGGTTGGCCAGGCCACCTTGGCCTTTACGGGAGAATATAGTAGAGATGGTTTCCCAGGCCACCACACAGCAATGAGTACTTAAGAACTAGTTTGCTAAGCTAGATCTACCAAGTGACTCCGGTGCCGTGAATCGAACCCGGGAGTCTTCACTCACGAATCCATTACACTAACCACTGGGCCACAAGGCGACTCAGAAAAAACATTTTAGTTGTAAAGCAAAAATATTGGTTGTATCATTAAAATCGTTAATTAAAATATTAAACAAATAATATATTATTTAAAATAAACTTATAATACAATACTTATATATATATACAATAAATTTTTGTTGGTTATTACAAGTATATAGTTATTTACTGCGAGTTTAAATGATATACTAAAATTATACAATTTCAAAAAAAGTAGATTGGTTGATTCTCAAATTTTATGTGGAAGAATTTTAAAATAAAAAATCAGATGCCTATTTAAATAGATTTTTTCTTTTTTTTATTTGGACATCATACGTTCTATTTACGTTCAAAGAGAATATGTTAATTGCATTGTGTTAGTTCAAACAAAATTTCATCATAATAAAAAAGTATATGTGTCAATAAAATGTTCTATATTCTAAAAATGACTATTTTATAATTTATTAATGAAGAAGAAGGCCACAAGTCGTATAATATGACATAGTGTAAATATTTAGCATGGAGGGTGAAGTGTTTGGCCGATACTGTAAGGGTATGTTAGATAGAGCCACTGCTGTTATACGCTAATGCAACCCCAACCCCTTCTTGAGATATGGACTATATTCATATTGCTCACCACTCGCTGCAATAAAGATTTTCCAATGGATAATATCAAGCAAAAGAACCATAAAATATTATAAAACCTCACATTGGATGCATCCAATAAGCTAGCCATTGAGATTTATATTGCCAGTACAAGTTAATAAATACATATTGTCATATTTTATGGCATGTATTGCGCTATATTTATCGAACCGATATTACATTATATGGAGAGTCGAATCATGATGGTAAACAGGACTAAATTCAATTACTTGATTATATTGGTCTGATGGTGGAACTGTGATGCTGATGCAGACCTTCAGGAGGGGTTCATCTATACTTCGGTAATGACATCCATAATTGCAGCTGACATTTACCAACGCAATTTAACCCAAAAGCCATTACAATATAGTCACATTAGCGAATTTTAAATCCTGCTAATTTAATTTGATTAACACAATATATTTTCGACAAAGCAACCTCGCCTCTCAACTTCTCTTATCGGGTTTCGCTAATATCCACAGAGTCTACAGAAGAGCAAATATAAATCTTTGGTTGTGACGACGATAAAGGAGTAATGAATAATGTATCGTTTTCGACATGTTTGTCCCATTCATGAATATTCATATAATAGAAAACATACAAAGCCTGAAGATAGCGTTAATTTAAAACCTGCATTTCCATACAAAATAAGCATTTTACCCATAAAGTAATTTACCAACAAACTAAAGACTTTTGTTGATTGATCCTCAGCAATTCATTTTCTTTCAATTTCCACAAACATATCTTTGTGAAGTGGCTTAAATTTTCATCAGTGAGGTTAAGTTTACCAAAAATATTATATACGAGTATGTACTTTATTTCAAAATAAAGCAATAGTTGTGTTTATAAAACCTACATTCGCATAACATTCTCAAAGATTAATAAATTCCTTCTTATGACATTATTATGTTTTATAGTATTGATATCAATGAAAATTTACAGCTTGACTATATTTACCAAAATACGAGAAATTTTATTTCTTTCGTTCTTGACTATATTTACCAAAATACGAGAAATTTTATTTCTTTCGTTCTTAATTTATTGTGTAAGTATTTCATCTAAAATATGTGAGTGTTTTCCAATATAACAACTTAACATTCTTTATATAAACTCATCATTATCATAACAAAAATAGCAATGGCATGATTGATTGTCTTCGATGATTTCTTCGACCACACCATAAAGAGTACATTTTCATAATTATAGCATGGCGAATCGACACACTACATTATTATTATAATGATAATGGTGACTGGATAAAAGTATACATAAATCAGAATGGTAGAAGAACTTCAGCGTGGCGAATCGGCCACTTGCTGCAATCGTCATGATTGATTGTCCAACATATAAAGTCAGTACCCCATAAAGAATGCGAATGATACCCCTCCTGAGGGTGCTTCAACAAATTTTGCACTCCAACATCCACAAAAGATAAAATAAAATTCTCAATAACGAGTGGAATCGTCATAAATCTCAATAGCCATGTTGCAATGCTTAAACAACTGGACTTTTCAATGAACGACATTTATTCACTCTTTTTTATACATACATATATTGAAATATTATAGAAGAATCTACTAAAAAATTAATAATATTTTATTGCCTTACAACACTATAGTCATGGTTTTGATTGTTGAATTCTATGTAATTTTTACTGGCGTTAATAATATTCATAAAATCCAAAGTTAATTCAAGCAAAGCCATCTAATTTATGAAATTATATGTACAACTGCAAATATCAAAAAGATCTTCAAAAGGTTACTAAATAAAAATATATATTATCAATTTAATAATTTAATATGTTGAAGACTTGATGAGTACACGTTATTGTACTAATTAAAAATGTGTAGAAATTACATAGTCTATTAGCAAAATGTAATTCCACCAAAACGTCGACAAAGTCATAAATTTTAATAATAATAAATGTCTTTTTTTTTTAAATATTATAAATTTAAAAAAACTACAGATGCTAGTCATATCTTTAGATAATAATACAATGCCATTTTTCAACTGTCACTTTTGTAATGTTAATTTCCTTATGAATTTGTGTTAAGGGTATGATTTTGTAATAGTGTTCGAATAAAACTTGTATAATTATTTTATTTAAATATATTCATAGCAAGAAATAAACAGGAGTATCTCTCCTTTCCAAATTAGCTGAATTCAACTGAAGTTTTATTTGTAACAAGAA
Source organism: Agraylea sexmaculata (assembly GCA_022606485.1). NCBI lineage: Eukaryota > Metazoa > Arthropoda > Insecta > Trichoptera > Hydroptilidae > Agraylea > Agraylea sexmaculata. The sequence goes on along the minus strand of JAGTTH010002802.1, from coordinate 3,754 downwards.
AAGAGTGTGTAGTACATTTGAGAGCATGTGGCAGACGTGGATATAAAGAATACCTTCACGAATGAGAAGGGCTCATTATCCTGCAATATCACTTCTGGAATATACCAGCTTTTCGGCACTGGCTGCCATTTTCCACTTATTCCTGAAACATTCTGAGGATAAAAGCGGCAATGATGCAATGCAATCTTTTTTATGTATTCCCTCAAAGCACTATCAGCCCGGCATTATTAATAATGAAACTAAAAACAATAAAAATATAGTAGTATTGGAATAATTAATCGATTTCTGTAACAAAGTATTGAGTGATTCGTGATATCAGGGCGAAACGACCGCCTTGTAGCGAAAAAAATCAAAGCAATTCATCTTTCACGAGGAAAATTTTTAACAATTTATCATCGTCCGCCCTTATACTCTGCGTATAATAATAATATCTGGCAGTGTTCTGGTAGTAGATTATGAAAAGCCTTAAAGTGGATATGTGTTGGATGCGGCGCCTTCTTACAAAACTGCATTGCGCCACCGGGCAATCCATCTTGTATTGTTATTTTTCAGCGAGATGACGTTTGTATTCGAGAGGGGTGTTCATCCCTTACCCGCCTTATAAGCAAGACAAGTGTCTTCACCCCTCTTGCCAAGATTACCACCGGGGTTAAGTTTAATTCCAAGTATGAAGAACCCCGTTCGAAGGGCCCGTGACTAGTCGGTTAGTTCTAAACATATCCGATGATTTAGTGCCTTAACTTTGCCAATAAAACAACTACTTACACGAATTTCATATTATGAGGCTTACGTGTTTATTAACATATCAGGCATTAACACTTTGATCACTCCGGGGAATACAATATATTATATTAACACAAAATTTATATTATAAACATATTGCCATTGTTGTAAAATTACTATTATAGATGTTACATTTTTATTTCGTGATATTTTTTTCAAATATTCTTTATTTATTTATAAATACATATTATTATAATATCAAATTGCAGTACCACTAGAGCATTACGGGAGATCCCAAGTCGCAGTGATGATAATGCAGCACTCGTTTGTTTTATATTTTGGAGCAATTCTTTTTTGTAAATAATTTACCAAAATATAGATTAGATAATAGTAATTTTAGTTTGGTTTACTTGTTTCTATCCTGATAATTATATAAACTACATATTTGATAATATTTATAAATGGGTTTTTATGTTTTCTCCATACTTTTACCACTTTGCTTTTTCGCCATACTTTTACCAGATAAAGAGTATTTTAATTAGGCTTGTGTTTTTCTTCCACTCATAAACTGCATATGTGATAAGATTTGTAAATGGGTCTATATTTTTTTCTTCATACTTTTACATACATATTCTATTATTTAATATTAGGTACCACTTATATCAATCATATTTAGAGATAAAAAGATTAATACACTCTGTACACCTAAATCTAATTCATAAGATGTATTGTATTATTAAAAATATGTAGAGTTCAAATTAAATAAAGAGATTGTAATACTATATGCGATAAGGTTATTGCAAAAATATGGATTAAATTATGTTAACTATTAAGTTTATACCCAATTGATTATATAGTAGAACCTCAATAACTCGAACTTATTATCACTATTTGATTAGTGTTATGTAATGGTAATTTTTTTAGTACATATTTGAACTTAAAAAGGTTCAAGATATTGAAATTCCATTGTGTATGGATTTAGAATCCTATAATTAGAATCGCAATATAGGTTGCAATAAAAGATTGAAATAATTTGAATTGATTACTCAATCATTCTGCAAAAAAAAAATTATGGCTGTAAATATTTGGAACAGATTGATTTTTTTCCACATGAGATAAATGGAAACAGTCCAAATAGAAAAGGTTTGTGATGCACGTGAATTTGTGAAGCCGTCAGTTGGCAAATTTTCATATTGAAAACCGATGAATATATATGGTTGTATGAAATCAATCAATGACAGAACCATTCGTTGCCAACACCACATTGCTATACATTGCAAATCGTACAATGTGTCATTTATATTGGAATCTGGGTGACGTCTTCATCAAGATAAAGTAACAATACCACAACTAATATTCTCAAGTATTGGTATATTAAGTAATAATTTAATAATTGTGAAGGTTGGTCCCATTGCGTCGGCAAGGAAGTCGCTTCCTCCACTTAAGACCGTTAAGACAGTGTGTTGAATTTCATTAAGGGCTAAAAAATAGCGGAACAATTACCAGGAGCCTGTGAAGGTGAGGGTGGTGACGAACACCAAGGGTAGTTGTAGAAGTTGCACAACCCTCCGTGATGCAGTGCAGCAATTAAAACTGAGCGCCCATACCACCCACCCCCTGATACCACCCTCTCCCCATGATATTATTCCTCGAGTGGAATTCCTGTGTCGATAATAAACAACTTCTGAAAACTATTGTCTGCCCGAGGCAGTAATTTTTATCTAATTGGGACTCCAACGAGCTCACTAATATGATGGCGTATAAATTCTCAAACCGTTCATACTTGCACCTGCTCTCGCATATTTTACACTTCGTTTATCGCTTTGTAAACATTATAAAAATATAGTACAATAAACACTTATTTATATTATATAAACGTTAAATTTATCTCATATAGATGTGCTACTGTGGCTCAATCTCATATCCAAAAACTCCAAAACAAACCTTAAAATGATATTAAACTTGGGTCCTGGAACGTACTTTAGAGAGATTCATAAGATTATCAAAATTAAAACAATGAAGAGATGAAATAAAGAGTTTCACACACAGACAAAGATCACAGACTTAAGCAATACTATATATAGCAATACACTATAACAAAATGGTTAACTTCACCACTAACTCCTTATTACAAAAGGTAAACAAAATCAAAAGTGTTCCAAATAAGCGAAACTTTAATTTACCAATGAAATGCTTAAGGGACATTTCATAAAAAATCTTTAACATTTTTTTCACAAACACATTTGATTTTGTCTGTCTCCACAGTCCTTAATGATACAATATTTGTGTTTCACAATATTTTTGTTTTATTCATTTAAGTAATATTAAGTATTTGTTTATATTTCTAAATTTTATTTTATTATTATTATTTATTTTTTATTATGTATTATATATTTATTGGTTCATAAATCATGTTATAACTTATAAATTTTTAATTGTAATCCGTATTAAAATAAGCAAAAGACTTATAAGTGTCTTTAAACTTAATAGTGTAACATCTAATCATAATGTATTACAACATTCTATGTATATTATATTTAATAAAGATATTGTATAATAAAATAAACGTAAAATTTTCAGAGGAGGACGATCAATAAAGACGTTCTAATCTCAAATAATTGAATATTTGATTAATTCGGCGGGTGAAGTAAAGTCAAATAAAGGGTGTCGAGATAAAGCAACTATTTGGATGGTGGAAAAGAACATCAAAGTAGAAGTTACCCTTTTCTTTATAAAACAGTAGAACCTTCCGTATAAATATATGTACCGAGTGCTACCTTTTTAACCCCGTTCAGGGAGCAAATTCAACCCTTTCCCGATTTAATACCGACTAAATGACACTTAGAACTGATGCACACGATGAATATTTTAGTCTTATTGTCTGGGGAGACTTAAGGTTTGTTTATAATAAAGGGTAAAGTGGCCTTTTGATGACTATAAAACAATTATTATTTGAAAAAAAAATTTTTTTAATATAAATGTGGATAAGAGAATGAATTATTTATATCAATTATTGGTATTTATATTCATC
>JAGTTH010002798.1:0-34976 GCA_022606485.1 Agraylea sexmaculata | reverse complement strand
GGAAATTATTGAAATAAATAAAAACTCGGAAAATAATCCGGAAGTTTTCATACAATCAGAATTGATTGAAAAAGTCAATGAACCTACTTTAGTTTTAGTTGATAATATTAAAATTGAAAAACGTTCAATTGATAAAGAAACTATCTGGAAAAATATGCAAACGGATTTATCAAATATTCTGTTAATGTACGAGATTTCTGTTTATGAAAAAATATATTATGAGAAAGAAGCCAAAAGAGCAACAGATAAATCAATAGTAGATGAAAATAAAAAACAAGATATACTCGTACTTAAGCAAGATATACTTATACCAAACACATGCTTAAGTCCCATATCATTTTACAATATGGCCGCATACAAAGATGCTGAAATTGAATATGAGAAAAATAGGGCTTCGTTAGTAAAAGAATCTTTATCACAAATACAAACACCACTTTTATCTGATGACGGCCAAAATCAACCCTCGGAACGTATTTCATCAGTGAATAGTTTGGACGATACTACGGAAATTTTTGATAATGAAACTATCAATATATCTCAAGATTACACCCAAGATCGTTCTGTATCAGAGCACTTAGTTATAGTAGATAAAGTGCCTCAGTTGCAATCAATTAAAAATGAAGATACACCTTTGGAAGAAAAAATGTCAGATCTCTCAGTCGACACGTCTCTTAATACGGATACAGTAATTGATGTAATGCCACAAAAAGAAAAACTAATCATTATTGAGACTGTTATTCCTCATAATGTAGTAAGTGCTACTGCTGAAGTAGACAATGTTAATACGGAAGTTCAAAAAATACCGAACCAAAGTATTTCTATCGATAGTTCTTCCAGTACCCAGATGGACGTGCTTGATCATTCGATCTCTCTTAGTGATACAAATGAAAAAGTCACTGATATTAAGGAGAATGAATTCAATATTCCCGCCCCTATCCAAAATGTCCTTCAAGAAAGCCAACCCGATAGTAAAAATCAAAGTAGCCTTACTAAACCTTATGCCGGCCTTCCGATTGACAGTACATCTGTCGATTGGATGAATATATTAGAACAACCTATGGTATTATCTGACGATGATACTTCTGATGAATGTAATTTGAACAAACCAAATGCAACTTTAATCGCAATAACGCCTGTATCTACAGAAAATAAAACTAATGAGCCACAAACCATAAAACCTGAAAACGCGGGCCTTCCTATAGACGATTTGTCAAATGTTAAGGTGGATATATCTAACAAAACATTGGTATTTTCTGAAGAAAAAATGGTTATTACGATTACTAATTCTGGGTCTAACGAGAAGTTACCGATAGTCGAAAAACCTGCTGTAAAGACATATGCCGGTCTTCCAATTGATCAGTCTTCGGATGACTGGATGACAATTATGGATGAACCAATGGAGTTTTCTGATGAAGAAACACAAACCACTAACGATCAAATCTCAAAAATTGAAACGCCAACTGATCAGACATCAAATACTGAAGAACTAAAGCCAAACACTGTTATTTCGCAAGAACCAATTAAAGAAAGTACTAAACCAACTTATGCCGGTCTTCCAATAGACAGCTCATCGGATGATTGGATGAATGTTATTGACGAACCCATCGAATTTTCCGACGATGAAGCGGTTACGATTGATCAAACATCAAAGACTGAGGAACCAACGTCACAATCCAGTATTCCGACAGAACCAATTAAAGAAAGTAGTAAACCAACCTATGCCGGTCTTCCAATAGACAGCTCATCGGATGCTTGGATGAATGTTATGGATGAACCCATCGAATTTTCCGATGACGAAGCGGTGACGATTGATCAAGCATCAAAGACTGAGGAACCAACGTCACAATCCAGTATTCCGACAGAACCAATTAAAGAAAGTAGTAAACCAACCTATGCCGGTCTTCTAATAGACAGCTCATCGGATGCTTGGATGAATGTTATGGATGAACCCATTGAGTTTTCTGATGACGAAGCACCTACAATTGATCAAACATCAAAGACTGAGGAACCAACGTCACAATCCAGTATTCCGACAGAACCAATTAAAGAAAGTAGTAAACCAACCTATGCCGGTCTTCCAATAGACAGCTCATCGGATGCTTGGATGAATGTTATGGATGAACCCATCGAATTTTCCGAAGACGAAGCGGTGACGATTGATCAAGCAACAAAGACTGAGGAACCAACGTCACAATCCAGTATTCCGACAGAACCAATTAAAGAAAGTAGTAAACCAACCTATGCCGGTCTTCCAATAGACAGCTCATCGGATGCTTGGATGAATGTTATGGATGAACCCATCGAATTTTCCGACGACGAAGCGGTGACGATTGATCAAGCAACAAAGACTGAGGAACCAACGTCACAATCCAGTATTCCGACAGAACCAATTAAAAAAAGTAGTAAACCAACCTATGCCGGTCTTCCAATAGACAGCTCATCGGATGCTTGGATGAATGTTATGGATGAACCCATCGAATTTTCCGACGATGAAGCGGTTACAATTGATCAAACATCAAAGACTGAGGAACCAACGTCACAATCCAGTATTCCGACAGAACCAATTAAAGAAAGTAGTAAACCAACCTACGCTGGTCTTCCAATAGACAGCTCATCGGATGCTTGGATGAATGTTATAGATGAACCCATCGAATTTTCCGATGGCGAAGCGGTGACGATTGATCAAACATCAAAGACTGAGGAACCAACGTCACAATCAGTATTCCGACAGAACCAATTAAAGAAAGTAGTAAACCAACCTACGCTGGTCTTCCAATAGACAGCTCATCGGATGCTTGGATGAATGTTATGGATGAACCCATCGAATTTTCCGATGGCGAAGCGGTGACGATTGATCAAACATCAAAGACTGAGGAACCAACGTCACAATCTAGTATTCCGACAGAACCAATTAAAGAAAGTAGTAAACCAACCTATGCCGGTCTTCCAATAGACAGCTCATCGGATGCTTGGATGAATGTTATGGATGAACCCATAAATATTTCTGATAACATGTCAATTTGCAATGAATCCAAAAATAGTGATTATAGCAATCAGACCAACAATATAAATATATCCACGGTAGTAGTTACAACATCTTATGCGTCTCTTCCAATGGATTCCACTTGGAAAAATGCTTTGGACGTGTCAAATACAAACAATAATCAAAACATAGATAGTAAAGAAATTTATGTTGTTGATACGAGCACTGAAGGATTCTCATCGCTAGAACTGACTTCGAATGACAGTCATACTTGGAATCAAATGTTTGTCGAAAATATAGAATATAAAGATAACTCTAGGATATCGGAACCTTGGTGTGGGGATTTGGAGCATTTTTCAACTTTTTATCCACAATATGAACAGTGGGCTGGAATGGGAAGTACAGATGATCAAACAAAACTTACCACTGATTCTTCTGTTTCCTTAAGTCCTTCTACTATTTGGTCAAACGTCAAATATGATTCTTCTGAATATCCTATCGGTGAAACGAATGTTTCTTGTTCATCTGTAGATAAGCGGTCTCACAAACCTATTCATGATTTGCGTGATTTATTACCGAATATTGAGGCGATCCCCGAATTTAAACCAGCTGAACCAAAATTCTTTTCCAATTTATCAGCAGACGCACCAGAATTTCGGCCATCTCAAAAAGTTCATTTTACGCTACATTCAGATTGTCCCATAAATACATTGCAAAATGACATCCCCCAAGAAAATGCAAGTGAACCGATCAGTATTACAAAATTAGAGCATAATGAGGTTAAAGAATCGCCAAAAGTAGTAGAGATACCTGAAGAGTCACTTATGCAAAAAGCACCAACAGAGAAGAAGAAAAAAGAAAAATCCAAAAAAAATATAGTTAACGTACCGTCAAAAACTATAGAAAATAATTTTAACAAGACTGAGATATCAATCTCAAACGCAAAACCCGCATCCGAACCAAAAGAAGAATCTAAAGAAACAAATATTTGGGTGAAACTTCAGTTAGACGGTAAAACTTATGCTGAAGCAGTAGCTGAAGGACTTGAAGGAGATAATTTACACATCTCGGAGACTGAAGTTATTTCCAACCCAATTTTAATAAGTAATTTCGTAGATTTCACAGAAAATGTTGAAAAACCTGATGAAATTAAAGATATAGATACCAAATTAGACCAAGTGAGTGTGGTAGCAGAAATCGTATCTCAAATCAAACCAGATAGTACTCCAAATAATGAAATAAACATTACGAAATCTATTTCATCCTGGGCAAGTATTGTTGGGCAAAAAACAGAAACTACAAAACCTTCCGTGGATGATAGTATTCAACAAAGACAATCGCGTAAAGATAAAAATCCTGTAATAATGATCGAGCCAACTATAGATGTGCAATTGCATATTTTAGAAGAACACACGGATAAAGAAGGGTTCATACAAGTACCCATCAAACGTTCACGCTCTCGTTCTAGGTCGAAATCTAACACTCCTGTTACGAATAAAGAAACTTCAAAAAAATCTACTTCTGAAGAAAAAAATAAACAGCCAAAAACTCTGGACACATCCGAATCAAAGTCATCGACCGATGACATTTCATGTGATACAGATACCCAGCCTCAAATTAACGGGGATAAATCCAAAAAGAAAAAGAAATCCAAATCAAAATCTGCTGATGTCTTAGAAAGTGTCAAAAATGAATCTACACAAAATATAGTAGACATAATTCAACCCGAGCCTAAAATTATACAAAAAATTACTACAAACGGCAAAAAGTCTATCGATACTGATAAATCTGAAAAGAATAAGGCAAAGGTTAATATAATGAGCGAAAAAACATCGAACAATAAAATCAAACCAACGAATGATTCATCTACATTCGACAAGTCTACGGAATCACAAACACCAGTTCAAATGAAAACTGAACCTATTCAACGCCGGGAAATTTCAGAAGAAGTTGCCAAGATAGCAGAATTAGTGGTTGATTCGGTAGTACAAACAGCTCAAAATACATCACAGGAATTGAATAAGATAAAAACTAATGGGTCTAAGAAAGCCCAAAAGAAAAGCAAAAAATCTATAGTTGATTCCGAAATTGCTCCAGAAACCACACCCAGTATGAAAAAACCGATTGATGTGATCCAAGTTTTACCTGAAGTGTTAGAGTCACAAGAAGAATCATCGATAATTCCCGAAAAAAGTATTCCAGAAGTCAAACCTAGCTTTGAAAAAATTATTGATGTAATCAAAGTTTTACCTGAAGCATTGGAATCACAAGAAGAATCATTGATTATTCACAAAGAAAATATAGAAAATAACAATGAACCCAGTCTGATGGAAAATGTTCGCAATATTTCGTTGAATATAATTAAATCGTCACTGGTTGATAATACAATGAAAAATACAGATGAATTATTTGACGCCAACCTAACTGAAAAACAATCTATAAATTTAGATAAACAGAAACATAAGAAAAAGAAAAATGCTAAGAAATCAGATGAGACAATTATTAAAAAGGAAAACATCGATATTCAATTGGTTTCTCCTGAAAGGTTTGAGAACGAACAAAAAGATTCAGTTTCATCCACTACTGAAAATAAATTAAAAACCGATAAATTTGTTACTGATTTACCTGTAAACTATCATGAAAAACTTGGCACTGAAATACCGGAAAACTCATCATCAAAATCGAAGACTGAAGAATCAAAAGAATCTATAGATTCTTATGATATTATTACTAAGAACACTCGAGTAAAAGAATCTTCTGTCGAAATATCACCCATCGGGGAAATAGTATCAGAAATAAGTACCGTTAGTTTGTCTGAAGAGAATAAACCTGTTACAGTTGACGTTGAAAAGAAGATATTATCGAACGACAGTGATAAACGGAAGAAAAAGAAGAAGAATTCCCGAAAAGTCAAGAAACATGAAGAACCCGAAGAAATTAATCCATTACCCATCGCTTCTCTTGAAGAATCTACGAATGCTCCAAAAATAACCGATACATTAGTAGACGACGATACATTAAAATCCCATGAAATAACAGATATAGAATCAAGAGAAGTTGTTGAAAAGCCCGAGCCTTTGAGAGTGTCTCCAGAAAAAGTTTCTTCCGTAGAACATATTACCAATGAATCTCCAGATTTCAAAAAGTCTTCAGAATATACAGAAATATTCGAATCTGAAAATAAAATCATAGATATTCCATTGGAAATTGGTATGGATGCTGATACTCCAATTAAAGAGGAAGAAGTACTGTCTTTAGCTGAAGAACTACCCAAATTAACATCCGATGATAAATCTGAGTATGATATAATTCAGTCACCAAGCGAATTGAAAACTTCTGAAAATTTAATTCCTATTCAAATTGAAACTCAAACTATATCAATAAATGTGGAATCTCAGAAAACGAAAAAGAAAAAGACAAAATCAACAAATAAAGAACAAGAAAATATAAATACTTCTCTCGGACGAGAAATACCCCCTGTTGTAGAATATATTGAAGAATCAAAACAAAAGAAAGAAAAGAAGAAAAAGTCAAAGGCGTCAAAAACTCGTGATAAATCCAGTGATATGTCAGAATCACAGCTTAAACCATCCGATGGTATAGAAGAAGTAAAAGAAGTTCAGCATACGGAAAAATCTAACCTCGTACAGAAACTCGGGAATATATTTTTCCCTAATTTCCACAGAGTACCTTCAAAGGAAATAATTTCTGAAAATGTCGATCAAACTCATTCGGAAATGCCAACGGTCGGTAAAACAGAAATTGTAGATGATTCACAAATAGATATAACAAATAATACTACTGTCGAAGAACATACCGGTGAACCAGCAATTTTGGAAGATAATAAAAATAATCAAATTATTGATGTTATTGAAGCAACAGATTCAATTCAAACACCACAAAAACAAGAAGAAGTTACAATTTCCGAAGAAGAAACATCATCTAAGAAGAAGAAGAAGTCTAAATCAAAGAAAAATAAAGATATATCTGAAGCGATTGGTCCAATTGAGCAAGTTGTTAAATCAGAGGATAAAGAAAAATCTTCTTTTCTCTCTAGCTTGAAAAAGAAATTACCAAAACCACAAAAACTTATTTCAAACGTTACCGGTTTATTAAAAAGCGACAAAGAAAAGTCGCCACCAAAAGATAGTTCTAAAGAAACATCTCCATCGAAAGAATTACCAGATATTACAAAACAAATAACAAACGATCAAAAACCTGTCGATAATATCGAGCAGGTATCAAAAGAAATCATTAAAGTGTTCCGAGATAAATCTAAAACACCATCGCCAGATAAAGAGTGCACTCAAGTAAATTTCAAAATTATCAAAACAACAACTATCCAAACTTTAGGTGCAACAGATTCCACCGTTGATGAAAAGGTAGTCTCTGAAATTGAACCCTTCAAAACAGATATGTCGGTATCTAATTTGGAGTCTGATAAAATTGAAAAAGAACAAACTACGGCTAATAGTGTTTCTGTAGATACAGTAAAGGTTTGCGATGTTCCCGTTGTAGATAATTCAAAACATGAAAATCGTGTATGGACGGAAAAGTCTCTGTACGATGATGCCGAGAGAGACTGGCAATTGATTTTGGCGGCAATGTTTAAAAAATTAAAGGCACAAGATCTTTACACAACCAATAACGACAATGAAGATGATTATGATAGAGGTGGAGATTCAGGCTCACCGTCGAGTCCTGACATACACGGGAATATGAACGGAGGATCCAATCTTCCCGGTTGCAACAGCGAATTCATGAGCATGGATTTGCCAGGCGGTATTTGTAATTGGCACGCACAAAGTACATATTTAAGCATCGAACCAGTGTATTTAGAGTCTGATGAAACAATTCCAAACGTTGTGAACATTAGTGAAAACCCCCAATGCACAAGTCCCCATTCCAAAGATACAACACAACTCCTTCCTAGACTTCCAATAGCAGATTCAGCAGCGACAGGTCCTCCAGCTCATAGTCAGCTCCAGGTGTCTCCAGAAGTAGATCTCCCTGAGAAGGTGAATCACTAATGATAATGCATTGTATTTTTATATATTTCAGTTTTATTATTGCCGTGTTTTTAACAGCAGTGCTGATCGTTTGGTGAAAAAAAAGCTTAATGGCATGGCAATTTTATCGAGCATGGCAGCTCTTATCTATTTGTTAATTTTAAACGGCTGTTCATATCAGTTTGATATTTTTCGTTTTTAAATAATAGTTAAATTTCCCGAATAATATATTTTCAGAGAAAATGCTATGCTGATTATTTTAATTTTATTGGGTATTCATTTAGGCATGTTTTCGGGTGTTTAATCTAACGTATTGTAGGTGTCAGTAACAAAGAGTTTTTTTTTGAAAAATCCTGTTTAATAACAAAACAAACCTAAACCTGTAGTTAGATATTTTTACAGATATTTGCATGCGCATGAATTCTAGCGACACCACCGATATTAGAAGGCCAGACAAGTGGATGATAAATATCAATATGGCGGACCATGCAGATGAGTTTGAGGCAAAACCAGTATTCTCACTCAGCCTCATCTGCATAGTCCACCATATTGATATTTATACATCCAGTTGTCTAGCATTCTTATCGGCGGTAACGATTCTAGGCGTATATAACATATTAAATTAAATAATTTGCAATTGATTTCACGTGAATCAGTCCAAATAGCTGTAATTTAGTTTTGGTTTTTAATACTAATTTGTGTTTATTGTGTCGGTGCGAAATTTAGGAATCTCTATCGAGCGATGTTGAAGGATTGGAGAAAGCAGTTGCCAAATGTGAAGAATCTTTGGGTCATTTACCATCGGAGACCTTACAAGATATGTTGGAAGGCATTTCTGTGAGTATTCGAAGGAACTTATAAATTGTTAGAATCTTATACAGCTGAATAATTAAATTAAGTTTTGCTTAATTTATTGATACCGATTTCGTGGTAGCGTAGATAATTTAGAAAATCCGTTTATGTTTGATTATATGTTACACCTGTAAAAATACTTTCATTCAATCTCATGAATTAACTTCCTCATGTGCCAGCCTGTATCATGCATTGTCTAATTACATCATCGCTGTCAGGACTGTGCAAGCAAAACTAGAATTAATTGATTTCAAATATCAACCAAACATGTTTCGGTTGGCGTCCTCTGGTGGGCGATCGCGTCATTTTTAATTTTACTTACGAGTGATGCAATTAAATATTTCCGAGGCCAAAAGCGTAACAGTCCTCTTCTTCATTAGATTTAAAATAAAACTGTATGTTTTTTAAAATAAATATGTATAGAGGAAAATGCCTTGTTTGTATGGATTTTAAAAATAAACATTACATTCTATATTTTATTGATGACGACCTTGCGTCTAGACTAGGCACATATGTCCAGGGATATTCAAACTATATGCATACTTGTTTGTGTATTAAATAAATTCGATGAATTTTATTGTGATCTTCAAATAACCAAATACATAATACAATAAGTTAATCACTTATAAATATTAATTTATGATTATTAGCTTTTGATACATCGATAATGGTCGATATCAGAATCATGTGTTATTGACAATGTCGAAACATTTCTATTTCTGAGAAGTCATTTTAAATGCGCAACGCGAGATATTTATAGCGTTTACGATCCCTGTCTTAGGTCATCGTTGTAGAAGGAACGTATGTTTTGGCTCTGCTAAAAGATTCGATCACCATATACATTGCTCAGTGATCTTTCAGTTCTGCTACAGGATAGTCGATGTATATTTTTTAATTAATAAATAAAAAGATATCTTGTAATTTTAAAGTATTTTAATAAGGTTAAGGTTTTTTTATAGTAAAATTAATTCGTACATTTCAGGACGCACTATTTGAATTGGGAAGTCATGCTGGAGAAGCGGCTCGTTTAGAGCGTGCCATTGCTGACTTGAGCAGTGGACCTGATGCAGCAGCATTATCAGCACATCTTTCAGGACTGTCTTCTCGTATTGTTACACTGCAATCCCAAGCCGAAAGGGGATTGGCATCGTTAAAGGCAAGCACACCAATATGATTGATTTAAATTAAAGCTAGTTCATTAGTACAATTGTTCTAATTAACCTTTTTATATTTCAGAACGCACAAGGAGATATTGAAAGAAGATCAAAAGAACTATCCGAGTATCAAAGTCTTCTGAGCGAAGTTGAAATTTGGATAGCAGACATCAAACTCATTATACAAAAGGATGCACGTAATTTGGAAGCTGAAGAAATCAAACAAGTAATCGCTAAATACGAAGGACACCGAGCAGATCTAAAGCCAAAGGCTGATAAATTGGCAAATTTGATTGAACTTTGTGATGCACTACAGCAATATTCAGATACTGAAATTTTGGCAAAAACACTAGTGAATCAATTGAAAATCACATATAAAATTTTACAGGAAACTGACAAAATATTATCAATTAAATTGAACGAATTTAACGACGCTCTTGTGGAAAGGGAAAGGGATCCGGAGAGTGAGAATGTCAAATCTGAAAGTGATAACACTCTTGATTCAAGTCCCATGCCTGAAGAAGAATCACCTGTTAAAGCTTTAAATGTACATGAATTACAATCTCAAATAATTGCCAAACCTCAAACTTATGCAACAATGGAAACCCAAACGGGTAAAAGTTTACAATCTGAACCTGAAATGAAGAGTGTTGCTGTTACTTGTGCTCCACCTTTGGATGTCCAAGTTCAAACTGAACAGCAACCCCATTCAGAAAAATTAAGAATAACACAAACAACATCAGAAGGTCACGAAACAATTGAAATTGCTACTAAACCATTTGTTCAAGATGCAAAAAGTGATGAAAATATTTTGGTTGAGGCGAAATTCAAAGAAAATGAGTTGGAACAAATTAAAAACACAGTTCTTGATATAACACAAACAAACCCTCAGTCATTTGAAACACTAATGGTTGAACCGGATGAAACAACAACTGAAGTTATTGTCGATGCTGATGGAACAAAACGCATTATTGTTCGGAAGGTTCGTAAAACTGTGATTGCTCACCAACAAATGGTTCAACAACAACAGATTAACAATAGATCAACAATTGTTAATATATGCGAAGAAACTGGTAAACCTCTAACGGAGTCATTTTCTCAAATCTCGATACAGGGAAAACAATCAACTAGCACAGTTACAGATTCGGATGGTAACAAAAAAACAACACATACAAAGAATTATGGTGGACAAGTTATGACCGGCGCACCAGGAGGTGAAATTACAGTTAAAGAATTCACATCTGAACCCGAATACAATGTTGTAGTTGAAGAAAGTACATTACCATCTAATATTCTCCAAGAAACTGATTTACAAGCTGTGAATTTCCCACCATTGGATAATGTTGACATTCATACTTCATCATCAAGTGTACGAGCTGTTGTACAACAAGTTACTCGTAGAATAATAAAGAAGACCAGAAGAATAATCAAAAGAATTGTCATCATTGATGGTAAAGAACACGTTACAGAAGAAATAATTGAAGAGCCCGAAGAATATGATGTAACTGAAGAAGATATTCCGCGTGTCATGATAAATGTAACACGTACAGTTGATAACAAAATTGTCGATAGTCAACAATACGATACACCTAATATCGATCCTCAAAAGTTGATTATTGGCGACAGTGAACTGAATATTGTTAAAAATGTAAATTTTGAACCGGTAGATAGAAATGAACCAATAATTACTGAACCTTCTGATCAACCAAATGTAACCAATATTAATTTGGATGTTGATAGCCAGGTGGTAATTGAAGAAATACCTCACGAATTAATTTCTGCACCCGTAGATAGTTATGCTTTTGTAAATATCGATAATAAAATTACACCATCTGACGAAATATACCAAGCCGAATCATTGAATAAAATTATGGAAGATAAAAGTATAAATCCTGCTGATATTGACATGTTTCTTCAAGCTGAGAGAAGTTTTTCTGTTGTTGACTCACCTGAAAAACGAAGCATTTCTTCGAATTCAAAGCAAATTTCCACTACAGATATAGTTCAAACATCTGATGTTGATGAAAATATTCCTGAATCTGAAGTTATTTTCCACAAAGAAAGATCTGAGGTTGATGTTAGATTAGCAGATAGTAATAATCCATCTCCATCTGTAATTTTACACGAGAAGCCAGTAGCCACTATTGAAATTAATCAAATTTCAACAGAACCTATTGAATGCATAAGAGATGTAAAAGAATCATCATTCGATCCTGAAGATGTTACGACTATTTTGGTGAAATCTATAGAAACATGTGTGACTCCAGAAGAGCCGATTAAATCTATTTTGACTATGGATATTGAACCTAAAACATGTACAGATCATTTAACACAAACATCTAAAGTCGGTGATCATCTTTTACATGACAAAGTTGAAGTATCGAAGAAAAAATCTGACAGCTCAGAAGAAACATCACCCGAAGTTGCCAAAGACTCTGATATTCCAGAATCAAAGAAAACTATTGTAGTTGATCCTCAAAAAACTAATAAATGTCAGAATATTGATATAGATTTGAAAATTGAAGAAACTCCACTTCAGGTCAATCCAACTAAAATGTTTGATGATAAAGTGTCACTTGGCTTAAAGATTCAAGATGATATTGTTAAAACCGTTATTGCTGATTTACCACATATTACTCAAACCATTGAGTCAACGAGGAAAGAGACTATTATCTCAGGCATATCTCCAGTCGAATCAACTGTATTAACATCTGAGTATGATGATTCATCCCCCCGAGATGGTATAGAGATTGGTAGTAAACGGAATAGGAAGAGAAAAAAGCATAAAATGAAAGAAGACGAAATCACACAAAATATTGAGCAAGAAGGTCAAATCTCACAGGAGAAAGAAACTTCTCCTAGATCTCTGGAGGGAGATGAGATGACCGAAACCTATTCTGTTGACACGTCTCTGGCAAAATCTATAGATATTGTTCTCCCACATGATTCATTACAATCTCCTGCTACACCAAAAAAAGGAGACGATATTCTTGATTCGTTAACACCCAAAGATGACATCCTGTCTAGTGAAGGTGGATATGAACTGGATGAACTCACTTTTGACGATAACTCGTCAAAAGAAGTATCGCAAAAACCAAAGCATAAAACCAAGAAAAAACAAAAATTGAGGGAAGCTCCTGAAGATATATCTGAAGAACCAAAGTCACTTACTGAAGAAGATGTTATTCTAAGTGATGATGAGGTTCAAATACCCGTACAAGACGCAAATGATGTAAACAAATCCAAGAGAAAGAAAAAGAAATCCAAAAAATCTAAGGAAAAACAAAGCACCGAAGAGCTCGTAGAACAAATTTCAATGAAGGAGGATGAGATAATTATTGTTAAAGATGAAATAGATGAAACTATACCTGAAGATGAATCATACAAAACTATAAGTGATAAATCTGAACCAGCATGCGTAAAAATCATAGAAGAAGAAACACTATCGGAAAAAATATCACCAGAACCTACAGAAATACCAAAAGAGATAGTGTTCCCAATAAATGTTGTTGAAGATGTTATTACAAATGAATTATCCATTCAAACTTCGCCAGAAATTTCTGTAATGGATTCTGAAGAATTTATTAAGAAAGAAATAACTGAAATATCAATACAAACATCTCCCGATATCAAAGAATTGCAAAGTGATATTTCAGCACAAACTTCCCCTCGAGAAGTCACGCCTATAGTCGAACAATTCCAACAAACAACTCCACCACCTGCGCTGAATTACACTGATATTACGACACAAGTAACTTCCCAAGATGTGATAACTCCAGAAGAAAAGTATTCTCAAACATCATCACCATTATCTATTGAAACTAAAGAAATCGACATCCAAACAACTCCACGTCAAATGATTGCTAATGATACTCAAACAGTATCTTCGCCAATAGAAGTACAAGAAAAACCAGATGTAATGGAAATGGTAAAATCGTCTCCGGTAGTACCGCTAGTCGAAGAGTTCCAACAGACTTCACCAGTAGATATGACAATTGAAAAATTAGACGTTTCAGTTCAATCTGAATTGATTGATCCTGTTGATTTACAAAATGAAGCTACACAAGTTACTCCCGAACCGGATGAAATACCTGTGCAAAAACATATACCTATCGAAGAAATTATAGTCAAAACAGTTGAAACCAATGAGTTGTCAACTCAAACTACACCTAGACCAAATGAAGATGATTCTTCGACAACATCCAGCTCGAAAAACGAACCATATGAAGTTCATTTTCATGCCAAAATTACGGTGCCTGATTCAAACAATCCCGTTCTCGTTACAAAAGAGTTTTTGATAGAAGAAATTGATAACCCATCTAGTCAAACCGAGACTCCACGTACATTGGAGGATAACCAAGAAATGTTTGATGATGATGATATAGTAATGGGTAAAAATAAGAGAGTTAAAAAGAGAAAACGTAACAAACGGAAACCAATTATCGGTTTAGACGATCCCTCAGAATTAAGTACTCCAGATACGTTATCCGATCCGATATCTTCAGAAATTTCACTTTCTTCAACTCTATCAGAAGATCGATACATTGAACATAAAAATATATCGCTTGATGAAGGCATATCTCCGCACAATCTGCAATCACCCATTGAGTCCATAGAGGAAAACTTACAAGTAACAAATGTTTCGCAAATACCATCCAATCTTGTGCAAATTTCATATTCAGATATGACAAAAAGGTCAAAATCTCCAGCCAATGTGGATCGTGTTCCTGATAAACAACATCAATTATCAGAACCAATCGAAGGTTATGAACTAGTCGGCGATATTCAACTTAATTTGCCAGTGGGTGCATCTATTGAAGCAGAACCCAAACAAACTGATTTGAATCTCCCGGAGTCTTACGAGATAAACATAATGTCGAAAGCTGATCATTCTAAACCACATGATTTGATTAAGAGCTCTACCAAAGCCATGCCTCATATAAACTCATCAAAGACTTTTATAGAACAAGAAAATCACGTATATCAACCATCTTCGATGAAAATCAATGAACAAACTCTACAAAATTCAGCACCAAGTCATAATGTTGTTACATATTTGGAAAACGCAAATGACGTTATAGAAGAAAAATTAAAAATGATGTATCATAATAGAAAACCAAAGAACTTCGGAAACGCTTTGATTATTTCAAAACTAGCGGAAAATCTTTCGGAATATTCACCAGAACAATTGAACCATACAACCAAAACGAATATGGGAGATTTAGAAACTGCAATCAAAACAAGAAATATCGTCGTAATTGAAACGAAAATTGTAACCATAGTCGAAACAATACTGATGTGTCTTGAAACCATTGAATATCAAATCTATGTTAAACGCCAACAAATGGGAGATGGAGCCAATGAAGCACTTTTGAATGATTTGGAAAACCTCAAAGGCGATCTTTCAACAGTTGATGATAACATATCACATTTAAAGACAACTTTAGGAAATCTAAGCGAGTATCCACAATTAAACCAAGAAAAAATAGCCGATTGTCTAAATTCCCTTCAAAAACAAATAAATGTTGTCGAGGAAATTACAAATGAAACTAAAGAACACGCTCTCAGTGATAGTAGTAGGTGGGAACAATTTTTGAATGGAATTAAAACAGTAAGTTCACTTGTAAATGGTGTGCGACATCAAATGGATGATTTGATTGTTTCTGATGCACCTAACAAAACCAAACTTGAAGAACTGGATCAAATCGAAATCAGTAATAACTGTCATATGTTAAAATCTGCTCACCTTATCCAAACCGCGAGAGCATTACTTAGAGAATACCCGGGAAGAGATATACCCAATACTATTTATAATACCTACGAAACCACCAAACAGTTAGAAATTTCAATTAATGGCGAAAGAGATAGGATTCTTCAACTATTAGCTTTGGCTGACGAGTACGAACAGACTTTGAAGGAATTCGAACAGATAACAGAAATCGCTGATACTCTGGTTGACAATCGTATCAATGTGATAAATTTGGAACATCTACAGGACGAAATGCAGAAACATCGTAAATTCTTTGTTAATTTGAGTCATTGCAAAGCGATTTTAGAGTCTCTAGAAGGAAATTTGGATATGGATACAAGGTCCAAATATTCCGCACTCCATCATACCTTACACGATAGAGCAGCTTCTATTCTTGACAAAGCTGCAAGTACTGCTCAGCAAATGGCATTGGCAGCATCCAGGTGGACTGTTCTGGAACAAGGCATGAAAGAAGAAAAGCAATGGCTTCAGGTGGCCAATCAGAGAGTACCTGACTTATCTAACGTCACCTCAGTTGATTATGACCAATACATCAATCTTTACCAATCGTTATTGCTTGATTTGTCACATCATCATGCAAAACTTCTACAGTTACTTGGCATCGCAAACGGTCTCCAAGAGTTGATCAATTGTTCGAGCCTTCAAGGAAAATATGATGAACCTCTTGAAAACGTTCGAAAGCTTCAAAACGAAATCGGCGATAATCTACGCAGATTGATCGCTTTCAAAGAAAATTGGACTGAATATGATATATTAACAGACCGATTAGAAGCGTGGATGAAGCGAGCCGAAAAGGATATTTCCAAAATGTCACCAGAACAACTTCCCAATAATATGAGACATTTTTGGGAATTAAAAGCCCAACATGAAGTACATAATAATATAAAAAATAATGCAGCTCTGCAATTCGAACATGCAATGGAAATTATTCCCGTATCCGATGAAATGGTTCAAAGACAATTTTTATCAAGGATCGAAGATAAATGGCAAAACCTTTGTTCTAAAATTGATTTGATTCATAATGCAGCCATTGAAAATATTTCAGCTCCAGATGCTCCCATCGATGAAAAGCTCTTGATTCTCGAAGAGGAGTTGAGGGAACTCAAAAATTCAATGAACGAATTACAGGGTGTTATTAAAAGTGAAGACGAGCTTGATTTGTATATTGAAAGACTTCAACTTTATAGTTGTCGAATAGATACAATACAAAATGAACTCAGTAGATTGGGTCTTCTTCCAGCATTGGAATCGGAACGTGTCGGAACTTTATTATCTCAAGCTCGCCGTGTTGACATTCAAATATCAGAAGAACTCGAAGGTGGGATTTTACTGAAGGAAAAGCTAGCAAACATCCAAATCGGCTTATCGAAAATGAGACGGAATCACCAGAAAGATCATCAGTTATTGGATGAATGCGAGTCTAGTCAGAAAATGGGCAGTGATGTTGTCGAACAGGCGTTAATCAATTGTCAGAGTGTCAGTGACGATTTAGTATTGCAATGGCAAGAGATTTTGGTGCTACGCCAATTACTACACACATTACCAGTGAGATTGAGAGTATCCGTGTCACCTGTAAAAGTCGAAAGAGAAATATCTCAGCTCCAAGACACTCATTCCTCCCTCGAGTCCAGATGTCATAATTTACTATCCCTATTACGCAATCGTCTTAACCTCTGGAGGAGGTTCGAACGACAACTAGAGATGGTCCAACAATCCGTCCAAGAGGCTGATTTTATGATTGAATTGTTGACAGTCCAAGGACAGGTTGATTACGATCGTCTCCTAAAAGCCACCGAGCGTCTCGAGGTAAATATATTTGTATTTTTTAAATACCGAATGAAGTTATTAATTGAATGTATTGTGTAGGGTCTTTCGGGAGATATGGATAATAGGGAAGTTTTGATCGAAGAACTGAAGTCAGCCGCAGAACCTTTAACAGACTGTGATCCAGAAGTTACCCAAAGGATTGAAGCTGCTGTATGTAATGCAGTCACCGCATACAACGATACATGCATAAATCTTAAGCAGCTCTGTGATAAGTCAGTATTGCTTGATAATATCCATAAATATCATTTTACCATTTCTTTAATTGACTTAATTTGTGCAGATATCAAGATGCCGTCAGACTTTGGCGACAATACAGAGAGGCTAGTGAAGCAGTACGAGAATGGGCTGACCAGCAATTGGGCCAAGTTGCAGATTTACCACCCGAAGAGGCTGTTAATCAAGTCAAGGTAATACTTTGTTATAAATATTATTAATTATCACTTCTAGCATATTCAATAAACACAATATCATAGTGTCGAAAATGACCTTTGCTCCGATTCCACAGTCAGTCGACACAAACGTAAACTGTCTCACTTTTTAATTATCAAACTTTGTGTTTCTTAGTATATAGCACATAATTGTACCCGCTATAAGCCATATCTTTCGAATGAAATTTTCCATTTATGTGCATTGCGTCATTTTTTAAAATAAAATTATTATTCGAATGCTTTAACCTTTAATACGAGGTCATTTACGAAAAAAGATTTATGCAAATAAAATATTGCAGATTAACACATATTATTATATGTCCACGGCTTGTATGAAAATACATTAAATTAATATTGTGTTATATTTTTAATCACAATAATAATCTTTTGCTAGATAGATTTACATAATTTATTAAAAACGCAAGTTTCAATTTAAAAAATAGATGTTTTTAAATTGTGTTCATCTGATATAAGTCTAAATTTTTTTTTCGCGAAACTAAACTACACACGTTCGACTTTTAAAAATATTTATACTTTTTTGAAAATACCCTCTGTGACTATTGAATTTATTTGTTTTACTTGTTGGCAATGCAGGAAAAAAGTAAACCCAGATCGTAACAATTTTGTTAATATCAATCCAAAAAAATTGATTAGAAGATTTGAACCAATAACCACTGTATTTGTAGTAATACGACTTATATCATAAGCCATTGTGTATATTTCTACAATCCATTCATGTTTATTAGATTCACGAGTAACATCATCGGAATATGACATTGAAGGGAGTGCAATTTGTAGTGTATAATTCAAAATATTATTAAGTGACGCATAAATTTGATTACAATTGTGAAACTTATTAATAAATAAATAAATAATGAAAACATTGCGTTGATTTATCGCAGTGTTTTCGCTTATCCGTTGAGTTCACACCACACTGGCATAACCCTCGACAGTCGAGTGTTGACTTTGGCCGCGGCAGTATCGTGCTCGTCACACTATTATTATACGTTGCTCATCATTAATTATTTGGACAGCCGATGTTGTAAATTAAGCAAATTAATATAAAATAATCTTTAGTGAGGATTGTGCGTGTGTGTGTTAATTGTGTGCGTGCGCGGGTGATTCGAGATTGTATATTTTTGGGCGAGAGTGCATCCGAAGTGCGTTTCTCATCCCCTAGCATCATCCCTATCGATCGAGGGGTGTCAGCTGATGGCGTCCTCCCCCGCAAGATGTTAGAGTGTTGTAGCTGATAGGAAGTCTATTCGTCATGTCCTTGTGTGCCACTCAGAAGCCAGAGGTAAAAAATAGACCCTCGATTCGGAAATGGAGGCCAAAAGTTCTGCGGCCGACCTCTTAATCGCCATCGCGTGCCTCTCATTAGCATCGCGCCAAATTGGTACGAACTCAACATTCCCCAAATTTACACACTTAGTTCTTCTTCCCTTCTTCATTTTTGGATGGGTGACCTGATAACCTCCGCGATTTTCGCCCGACCGCATGTACCGGCGTTGATAACAGATACATATTTCAAACTCCGGTAATGCTCGATAACATCTTTTGTACTATTTTAACTCCCCGTGTAACAATTATGCTCATTATCGGAACAACAATATACAATATTTATATCGATATTTTTTTTGAATTTTATAAATACAGACGATTCATTGTTTAACATAATATTTAACAACATGCAAACCGTGTAACGTTTAGTTAAATATCGCACATTCAAAGAGACGCGGTTGTTCTTATTCAAACCTAAATCAACTCTTATTTTCAAATATTTGTAATATTATAAATCTGTATGTAATACTAGTGTAAATGAATTAATTTAATAAGTAATTTCTAAAGGAGAAAGGTATTTTTTAAAGACCAACATATACCAATCATACTTCTACAGAATTATATAAAAGTGCTTCGATTTAAAGTACTTTTTTCCTTATGTATGCAGAGTAATTGTCAATTGTAAACAAGAACAGAGATGATGTTTAATACCGTAAATGGTTGTAATTGGCAATGAATTGTAGCTTTACTATTATTTTAAAATATAAAATGATAGTCTTGTGATCAAATGTTCTCTCTCCCTGAAATTATTTAAATGTAGAAAAAAACTTCACTTTTTATAATATTTTCAACTCTACATATTTTTTGAAAAAAAAAGATAATAATGCTCATAGTAACTTTTACAAGCAGCTTAAACCAAAGCAAACACAATTATTCGACACGATAAACTCGACAGACGATAAGTAGATTGCATACCTAATCGCGTAGAAGTTTCGATCCCTACTTCAATAAATATACATAGTTTTAATTTGAGAATAATGGGCGATAATGACGTTTAATTCTTGTTGTTGAAATCGTAAAATTTGTTTGCATTTTCTTTGCTTATCTTTTTTGTGGTGTGCGTTTTTTTCAGTACACACTAATAATTAGTGTTTAATAACACGTCGAAAATTCATCATAATGCAGTGTTCTTTGTTTGGGGGTTGAATATTATTTTCAAGAATCAAACAGTGAAACTATGTAATATTACGTTGTTTGGCAAAGAATGTTCTTTGCTTGCTTTGTGATTCACGAAGAGCCAAGTTTCACCATGTGATAAACACTTTAAAAATGTGTCAGTGGTTTTAGTGTCCTTACGTGATATGAATAACATTAAAACACTTTTGGTCCGCTTGAGATTGAAAATTTATTTATTTGTAATATTTCCTTATCACAATTTACACAGTAAAAAAATAGTATTTTGTTATCAGTCTATTGCGACAAGCATTTTGGGCAATCAATTTATGCTATCAAAATATTACACATTTTTCATTCATATTTACATAATACTATATCGTTCATCAAATATTTTGATTACTTAACCACTAAGACCAAGGGCATCGGTATTTGGCTTCAAGTACTGTCTGTGGTCATAGATTCAAATTCCACTCAAGTCAAAAAGAAAATTATTGGTTATCACGACTGGGATTGGGAATATTAATAATAAAATCCCGATCGATAGTCTTGATCCAGGTTTACTCTGATTTCCTGGATTGTAAAATAAATACTTTGACGATTATAAAGTCGAGCAGAGCTGCTCTGTCGGTGACCTGTGTAACTAGTAATAGTTAAGATTGTGCCTAAAAAACCAAAATTCGTAATAACCTTCCACTCGGGGCGTATATAAATAAATAAAATTAAAATACCGTAATATAAATAATTACTAAACGTGTCAAATAAGTGTTAGTCAATAAATTAAATTGTTAGGAACCATGTTTTATTATTTTAAATTAGGAGGAAACTTATACTAATATAGAATAAATATTTTTTACTTTTGGAAAGCTTTTGTATCCTTTCTAAATATAATTTGTAAGCTCTGAATTAAAATAAATAAATATTGTTTATTTACGTCAGTGATATAATTTATGATATTATGTCAATCGTCTTTTTAATTTGATTTATCATGATATCTTGTGAAATTATGAAACCTATATACTTTTTCCATATTCGACGTCAATAAACCACGCACCTTTGCCTTTTATAATTAAGGTATTTTTTAATCTAACTTTAAATAAAAAATTTCCACTGCAAGATTAATATTATAAATACTACGTACGTATATTATTCAATTTTTTTTATTCTATAGTATATTTTTATGTTTGCTAATATATTGAGCATCCCTGAAGTAAGGTGAGTGCATTCCAGTAGTGAAACTATGCAATATGAGTTGATAACAGAGAACCATATGTCTTTCCGTTACTGTTGGTGATATCCATCCTTGTTAGTCGAGCCACTGATCGCGTTGTCGATAAACTTAACCTGATTCCACTTCAAGATCAAGACCTTCGATAAAACACTCCTCAATGTGAAGGAGCGAAGGAAATTCAATGAAAACAATGAATGCGAAAATATCATGAATGGTTTAACACATTCACTACAAAGACGCAATGCATTCTCATAAACGTATTCATACAGTGTATCATATTTTATATATTTGACATGAGTGCTTGTTGATGTATTAGCACGTTCATGTAACTCCGCCAATGAGAGAACGAGCGTCTGTCACTGATTGGCGCTCGTGTTTGTTTATATTTCTCTCATTGGCGGAGATACGAGAAGCACCGAACAGCACTCATGTCTGTGCCGAGCCTCAATATGTAGCAGAATAATATTCTTCTATAATCCCTACAATGAGAGAATAGACCCAAGCCAATCAGAGCCAGGAGCACATGTTTGTTTTACATCCATTACATTAAAGCCGGCGACACTTACGTTTTAAAGGACGAATAGTAGAACTTTTCTTATGAAAAATGTTTTTATTCCGAAGATTTAAATATTTACAAACAAATTTCCTTCTTACAATTATATAAAGCGGTGTTAAGAACTATTGAAAATAATTATCTAAAATCACTTTTCAATTATCTCCTGTAAACAAATTATTCAATTTTAAGTATTACAAATATAATAATGCTCTCCGTAGTTATTAAATCAGTTAATTCAAGAGAATTATTGCAGACACACCGTTTCGATTGTTTGATATTCAATCGACGCGTCTAAAGTATATATAAATAATAAAGACGTATGTGTTAAGTAAATAACATATTTATGACTCAAGTTTTCACGGTTGCTTGAAGATACTATAAAAAGTTCGTTGACACGTATAAAATTGTCTGTTGGGAAAGAAAAAAATAAATAATTGTTTTTGTATATCAATGATTAGGTAATTATTATAAATGATAATTTCAGGTATGCGAGGAATCTTTGGACGCCCACAGACAGAGGTTATCAGAACTTCGGGCCCTGGTGACGAGAATAGCTGCCGATGTTGGCTTGGAAGCCGCAGCTCCTCTCAAAGGAGAACTCGATGCTTTAGGAAGAAGACTAGATGACGTAAGACACTCTTTAGTAACATTGGCTGATGCTGCTGAAACAAGGGCCAGAAGACGAGCCGATCTCAGATTGGCCAGAGACTATCTCAACGATGTCCAAGAGGTATCAATAATATAAACAATTTAAATAGCGTAAATTAGATAACGTCAAAAACTTTTATCATTTACAATTTTGTTCAAAAATCTGTTAATTATTTTGTTACGTCAAACTGTTTCGTGACTTACCCCAGTAACGGCCAACCCATTCCAAGAACGTCGGTTAATTAGCCAGCGATCGCGACCTTGTTCATATACATATTGAGAATGCTTGAAAGACTTGTGACTTAATTTTGTGCATTCTCCTCATTTCAGAAACTTGCCCAAGTCGAAAAGACGAGCGGAGAAAACACCGAAGAACAATTGGTGGCGTTGCGTGATCATTTGCTAGCACTCGGCAAGTCCGAAATACATATTCAGGATTCGAAAGAGAAGGCCGTCGATGTTATACCAGATAGAACAGAAATATCGATCATTGAAATCTTGGAAATATGGCAATCTATGTTTAGAGAGACATTCCAACAGTATCACAGGCTATCATCACAACTGGTCAGAAGCCAAGATGGAGCCGCGGCCTTGAGACTGTGGCGAGAGTATCTTCTCCATGTCCAAGCATTCTTATCAGGAATGATTCCCGAAGATTACTTGAATTTGAAAGAACAAAAGCAGCTCTGTGAAATCCACCAAAATCTTTTGTCATCTCAAAAATCATTACTTTCAAAGGCTGATTTACCCAAAATTTCAGATGCCAATGTTCAAGCATCGGTGATGGAACAATTCAATTCTTTAACGAATTTACACAATGAAACACTTTCAAAAATAATTGACAGGCATGATGAGATTACTAGCCGGATAACTGCATGGGACAAGTATAAAATTGACCAAGCCAAAATGCTCCAATGGCTTAAAGACATGGAACGAGAACGAGAAAAACTACAACTGGTATATATACACATAAGACGTGTGCCAAAGGTACTAAACAGAATAGAATACTTGCTGGAAAAGATTCCCGCTGGACAGGTACAAGCAAAAGATCTCATCGAACAACAAAATAAAATACTCACATTCTGTGATGATGCTTTATCGGCTTCTATTAGAATTGAGAATAATGGAATAATTCAACGAATAAGTAATCTTCAAGCAGGTTTGGAGAC
Source organism: Agraylea sexmaculata (assembly GCA_022606485.1). Classification (NCBI taxonomy): domain Eukaryota; kingdom Metazoa; phylum Arthropoda; class Insecta; order Trichoptera; family Hydroptilidae; genus Agraylea; species Agraylea sexmaculata. The sequence continues at coordinate 10,892 of JAGTTH010002798.1, read as the reverse complement.
TTGGAGAGACTATATCAATAGAATAGCTCTTCTAATATCTGATTATGAATCTCAAGCTACTAGTTTACAAACAACAATATGTGAAACTCAAAAGTCTACACCTCAATCTTTGGAAATTATCCCCAAATCAAGATCTGAAATGAAAGACTTACTGGACAAACTTAGAAATTACAGATCAAATATGTCAATTTTATCTAAAGATCTTGATAACTTGGCAGTGACCCGAGAACAACTGAAAGACTGCATCAGTCCACAAGACAACAAGACCATAAGCCAAAGAATGTGGATACTGAAACAACAACAAGCCGATCTTGATCACCAACTATCTGTATTAATTCATTTGTTAGAAGAAAAACTAGAACTTAACCTATTGTTTGATGCAAGGTATTCAAGATTCCTAATATGGATATCTGATTTAGAATCACGTCTTGAAAGAGACAGTAAAATGGGTTTGAGTCGTGGCTTAAAACCAGACGACCTTTTACACAAACTAGAAAGTGACATCAAGTCTGAGATGATTCTTAAAGAACAGGAACTTTCTTGGATTTGCAATACTGGTGAAGATCTATTATTACATTTCGGAAAAGATGAAACAGAACAATACAATGCACTTAAAGATCGATTAAATACACTTAATGATAAATGGAATAAGCTTAAACAAACCGGCAATTTGAGAACTAAGAAAATAAGGGATCTTCTTCAAACAATATTACAGTTAGAAATAAGGCTTTCAAACATTCGACAGTGGTTGACCGAGACTGAAACAAAACTTTCAGAACCTGTTATATTTGAATCATTCACTAAAGAAATATTTGATAAAAATCTGAAAGAACACAACACTTTTGAAAAATCAATTGAAAGAGAGAGTGCTGAGATTGGCGACGTTCTCAACCTTTGTGAACTACTGTTAAATGATGTTGATGCATGGAATGCTAACTTTGACACCCAAAATCTAAAATTGGCCACAGAAAATGTTGAAAAAAGATGGAAATCTTTGTGTGAACAATCAAGTGATAGAAAACACAACATCATGTCAATTTGGAAACTGATTCAAGAAATATTTAAATTTAGCGAAGATGAAGAAAAATGGCTCTGTAAACAAGAAGTAATACTTAAAGAAGTAGAAAATAAATTAGAATCCCTTCCCGCAGATAAAATCCCTGAAAACATCGAACAGTTAGAAAAACTGGTTGCTGAAGTTGAAGCAAGAAATCCAGCAATAAAAATTTTGGAACATTCTTATTCAAAGGTGGTTAAAATGGGAGGAATGGATTCAGAAAATTTGCAACATCTCATGATAAAAATAAGAGAAATGATTGATCGCTGGTATAGATTAAATCCCAATGCTCTTCGACTGCTTAGTATTTTAAGACAAGACACAGTGATGCACAGAAAATTCATTGATACACACGGAAAAGCTATTGTAGGATTAACTCAAGTTGATGTTCATCTAACTCAGATACAACATCTTCCTCGGCGATCAAATATAAAACACCAAAAACAAAAGTTACAGGTATATATATTTTGTTGGTTATTTTGGTGATATATTTAAGTGCGATTTTAATATTTACATTTTATATATTTTAATTTTTAGGATGTTGAAAAAGAGTTAAAGAATTATGATGAAATTCTTCAGAATGCTGATGAAATTGGTCTTATTTTGATGCAACGCAGTACTGTCGAAGAACAGAAAGTGATTCAAGAAATGATTGATGAATACCAGCTATTGTGGAAAGACATACAACTTCGAATTGTTCAATTAAAATTAGAAATCGAACAACAATCAAAGGGACAAAAAGAAGTTGATGAAAGTGTTCAAGTAGAAACACTCAAATTTGAACAAGATTCAGCCGTTCAAGTTGATACGCTTTCATCTCTTTCTCAAATGACATCACTTACTTCCAAGGATGGATTCCTTTATGAATTGGAGACTGCAATATCTGAATGCATAGATCATCTAAATGCTTTAGAAGATATTGTGTCGACTAGTGAACCACAACAAGCTACACCTGAACTTGTAAATGTAGGAATAACAATTTCAAAGCTCTCTGCAAGTTGTCAATCAAATATAGAATTGATCAAGCATCTAAGTAATATGTTACTAACTGTGTGTAATTGCTCAGATGACGAAGCTCAAGTTTCTCAGGTAACAGAACTGATACAACGTTATGAAAAGCTGCTTTTGCTCTCAAGAAAACGAGAACAACACATTAGAAATCTCAGGTAAAACAATTTTGGATATTTTATATTAACATAAAATGTGATATTCACAGCTTGTTCTTGAAACACTGTCTCTAACTATGCATGGGTGTTTATGGTTTGCTTTCTCTCTTTTTACCTAGGTCTCTCTTCCACGATGCTTACTCATTCAGTTGTGAACAGTAAGTGCCACTAATATCTGCATAATAATCCTTATTTTTTTATTAATAATGCATTATAATATTTTCCCATTCCAAATTTTTATTGAATTAATAATCTCAATAATGCTTCAAAGTCTTAATATTTTCTATAAACATAATCTTTGTTTTGAAATCTTACTTCATGTTTTAAAAATATAAATAATGCATCATTACATTTCTATATAAATTTACATACTTAATTTTGCAGTGAGGCTGGCCGACTTACATGTCCTTTATGCTCTCAAAGGAATTGGAATCAGTTAGATAATGATTTATGGAGATTGGAACAATGGTTGCAAGTAGCTGAAGGTACTCAAAGTTCTCAGCATTCATTACCATCAAATATCGAACAGCTAGAAGATATCATACAAGACCACAGAGAGTTCCTTTTGGACCTGGACAGTCATAAGACAATTATTGTATCATTAAATATTGTCGGTGTTCATCTGGCCGATCATACAGAAAATATTAAGCGAGCGGAAGAACTGAGAACTCGACTTGAAAATGATAATTTCAGATGGGATTCTGTCTGTAAAAATGCAGCAAGATGGCAAACTAAACTACAAACAGCTCTGTTGAGTAACAAACAATTCCATGAAACTATTGAGGAATTATGCAGATGGCTTGAAACAACAGAAAACAGTATAAGATCTTCAGAACCTGTAGATTTAACAGCTGAACGAACAATAATATTGGCTAAATATAAGAAATTCAATGACTTAAGACGGGAATTGGAACACTGTGAACCTAGAGTTGTCAGTCTTCAAGAAGCAGCAGATCAACTCTTGAGAACTGAAGATGCACCAGAAGGATCAGCATCTATCTGCAAAAAGTATGGATTTTTCATCACATTCTAATTGATAATCTTAAAATATTCTCACCATCATTTTTCGCACAAGATTATTTATTTATATATATTTTTTATTTCCATGCATTTATAAATATATTTTTATTTTTCTACCAAACCTACCATACCTAATTTTATATTTATTATTTTATGCTTGGGATAATTATTTCATTATTTTCATTTATCACCTTTCATCACAATATTGTGTTCAATGGTTAAAATATAGCCTGGTGTGTAGGCTGACTGAACTGCGACTCCGGCTGCAATCCTTGCGGAGGCTGACGGGTGTTTATGTGCTAAAGTTGGGAGCAGTTCTCGGCCATTCTACCAATCAACTGCCAGTAGATGAAGATGCTACCTTATCAATGCTTTCAAGAGATGTAAGTTTGGTTTTCATACTCAAATATTATTTAAAAATTTTGCTTTCTGACACCATCAAGTTTTCTTAAAGAATATTTTATTGTGCTTAATAAAATATAAAAATAATTTTTTGTATACAATTCTCACAAAAAGTCGATTTTTTTTTTTGAGAAAACTTACGTATATTTTATATTATTGGATACACGTAAAATAGTAGTTAGTTTACAATGCTGCCTATGATTGAGCAATAGTGAATTATGTAGAATTTGCACCACAGTTTAATTTTATTTTCCATAGCTTCTGGAGCAAGCCGGTGCGAGCAGTATATCTTCAAATCTTCAATCACAGACAGAACAACAACCGTAAATATACCACATTTTATATTGCTTTATAGTGCATGCTTTTTATGTTAATATCATCATTCATTTCATTTTTCATAAAAACTATGAAAAATATAAGGTTTAATATTGTTACTATGAAAATATTTTTTTTATATATATATATATGTATATAAGTATCATAAAATTGTCATAATCACATTTATAATACCAATGTATGCAAAAGTTAATGTATATTTTAAAATATTTTAGAGATGACGTCGACACTGGTGTGCTGAGAAGAAGTTGCAGATTTTTGGGTCGTGTTGTCAAAGCTTCACTGCCGTTCCAAGCCCTCTTGTTACTTCTTTTGGGAGCTGCAGCTCTCGCTCCCGGATATCGAGAAGATTGCGCAACATCCAACAATCTAGCTCACAGTTTGGAACCAATGCTTACTTATCAAAATGGACCACCTCCCATTTAAGTTATTAAACTCTGACGATTTGAAATCAATACTATAATTGTAAAAATATATTAAACGCACCTTTAAAAATATGCCTTATATACAATAATATATCAGTATATTTTATGTGTTACGAAAGTGCCATATAATTTTATAACAATTGTATATACTTTTAAATTTTTCTAAGTCATATATGTTTTATATCAAAGAATTTGAATACCAATTAATAATAATAATCACACAATAATCGTTCAGTTGTAAATTTGATAAAAATCTAGGGTTAGAGATTCGAAACATTTCCATTTGAGTAAGTTCCTTGTTTTAATGTTTGTGTTGCTCGTAGTTTTTTTCTGTCTTGTATTTTGCATTTAATTTTTTATTGTAAATATTCGATTTGAAGTCAAATTTACTATTCACTGGTAAAGTCACTCAACGCGATGACATTTTGGTTTATCGACAATGTTGGTACTTAATTATCTTCACATTTAATATCAAAATCACTTATATGAACAAATTATTTCTGATAAAAAAAACAAACAATAATAAAAAATGACACATTGCATAATAATTGCATGAACACAATGAAATCATCAGGGAGTGGAACACCTGTATGATTTCTTACTGATATTACATTTCCTTTTATCAAGTTTTTCTCTCCGAAATATGATAAAAAGGATGTAATTTGACAATGAATGAGTCTTGTAGAGATACACCTCTCCATGTTATCAGTACAACAGACTTGTTCATTGTTATACAACGGTAGATGTTTTGTTAATTCTCCCGAGCACAAACTCTACCGAAAAAAGGAAACAGCGATATTTATACGATTTTTTGTCCGAAGACATGGTGCTACCTTGTGTATTATTACACAAACATATTCATTATTCTATTTATAATTTTTTTTCTAATCAAATTTCCAGCTTATCGAATACAATATATTGTATATGCATATATGTTTGTCTCAGTTTCTTTTACACTGTTAGAATTTAAATATATTTTATTAGCTTTTCCTTCTTATATATTCTTCGAATGTCTTGCACAAAGGTGATTAGTTGATTTGATTTGCTGAAATAATTTTATTGACTTTTATTAATACGTATTTTCATTCACCGACATAAATATGCTTGTTACTGTCATGAACGATAGTTATCTTAGTTATTGTATTTTTATATTGTAAAGTTGAGCTTTTAAAGTGTGAACTGTCTTGTATTCGATAAATAAATAAACGCAATTATAATCACATCTTTTATTTATAATCCTTTCCATCTAATAATATATGAATTTACTAAATACATACTTACTCATTATGTGGTTGCCATGGTAAATGGAAAGTTGTTATTAATGGAAGAGTCCATTGTTAGGAAATATTTCATGGTTGTTAGTAAGCAATAAAAATGGCTGAAAAACTAAGGAGAAATAAAATTGCCTGGAGTGACGATTTGAGCTACGATTCTGAAGAGGAAAGAGGTTATATGAATTTAATAGTGCAATCAAAACATCATGTATTTTTATTATACAAAACTCTCATTTAATTATTATAGAAAAAGAAAAATTGTTAAATGCAGAATTGGCTGAAATCGAAGCACCAGAGAAACCTTCTTATACAATTGAAGAATTAAAAATTTTAGTCAGTTTTGTAAAACGAATGACAACACTTTGTTATTTAAAAAATGAGGATTGGAGTGAAGAATGTGTACAAAATATAAATGATTTTTTTCTTGATCCAAAGAATATGTTATTAGTAATATATTATAAACAGGGGATTTTAAAATGCTCATTAGAATTACCGACAGAGGCTGTCTTAGATTTGACATATTTTTTAAGAAAACCAGATGTCATATTTACGGTAGATAAGTTTCACTGTGAAGTTACTTGTGGAACAATTGCTGGAAATATTGAAAAATGCTTATTGAAAACATTGGAATGTGTTTACGCTCCACTTATTTTTGAGACAAAACAATGGCCTGATAGTATCCTTTTAAAGATTTGCTTAATGAAATTCATTTGATTATATTTCTCCTTCATTGACACTAGATATAAAAAATGATTTGTGTTCGAGGCTTCATCTTTTTCTGGCAAAACTCACAGATTTTTATTATACTTCATGCGGATTGACTGTTTTTTATATACCCAAAGAAGGGTTAGATAAAAAAATAGATGAAATATGTCAAAATAATAGTTTGATTGAGCGAATCGAAGAAGTTGTCATTTATTGGACCAAGCAATTGAAAACGTGTTTGGGAGATGTTAAACATGTTCCAGCAATGAAAGAACTTATTTGTCCTATTGATGAGTATGAATTTTGGGTTTATAGATGTATGTTTCATAATATTGTTGAATAGCATATTTTTTTATTAAATTAAAAAAATGCATACATATATATTTCAGATAAAAATTTAACCAGTGTTCAGTATCAATTGAAAAATGCCAGAGTCAGTTATATACAGGATGTGTTATTAAATAATCATTCCTCTCACATTACACAATTTCAAACATTATGCAATCAACTAAATGAATGTATTTACGAAGCCCAATCTAATATCAACTATTTACAGTTGATAATAGAACCGTGTAAAGAAATGAAACAACTTAAACATCCGAGTAAACTGTCTAGTGTATTTTCAAAGATTTTTAATACATTTAGAGTGGTGTGGATGGAATCACCATTCTACAATACTGGTGAAAAACTTACTGAACTTTACAGTTATTTGAGCAATCAGGTTATACTTCAGTGCAGATTATTTGTCAATATGAGCTCATTATTTGCCGGCAATACTAGGAAAGCGATGGAGGAATTTAGAGAATGCATCGAGTGTTGTATTGAATATAAAAATGTTTATAATTTGTTAAGTACTGCTCACAATGAATTTAAACCGGGCTCTTGGAATCTAGATAAAGGGATAATATTTAATTATATGGAATGTTTTATACAAAGGTGTATTGACATGCTAGAGGTCTGTAACTGTATGATCATTTTTGGAAGGTAAAATTATACACATAGAAAAGATTTAGGTAATACAAGATTTATGTGAATAACTTATTAGAATAGATGAAATGGAAGATGTTACAACTTCAAGCTTGGGAGGAACAAATGGAATAAATTATGAAAAAGTCTGTGAAAATATTGAAATAAAATTTAAAAACGCATTAAGAACAATTGAAAATGCTTCAGATATTATATTAAATGTTCAAGCTTCAACTTGGTATGATTGTATTAAGTCATTTAGGAATACTGTACATGAAATAGAGGCGAGTTTTATATCGGCGAGAATACTTATATGAGATTGCTGATGGATTGGATATTTTTAGATTATGGTAGAAAATCTTCTAGATGATATATTCAATTCCGTCAACAATGTAGAGGAAGCTATTCAAGCACTTTGTTCTATGTATAATTACTCCAAACAGCAAAATTTAATAAAAGCATTTCAAGATAAAACATCAAAGGTGAATATATAATATCAAAATAATACTTGTTAAAAAAAATTATTACATATTTTTAGATTTGGGAATTGTTTTCTTGTGAAATAAGTTCCATAAAAAAATGGATTGTAGTTGAGAAGAATAAAAAGTACTCGGGTCTTCCATTGTTTTGTGGAGAGATCATAAATATTTACACGCAAAAAAATTACATTAAATATTTAAAAATGGTAAGACACCATTAATAGTCATTTGTATATTGATAAGTTTTATTTTCACAAACCTATTTACAGAGGATTGAATCATCAAAATGGTTGGAGATAAGTAACAAAACAGAGACTGTAAATAAAGCATATTCAAATTTGCTTGCGGTGATTAAAAATGTCACTGACAAAATATGGAAGTCGTTTCAGGTATGATGAATATAAAAGAAAAATATATTAAAACTAACAAACAAAAAATCGGTACTATACAAATTGTAGATGTCCACTGATAAAAATATAGAAAAATTGTTAGGCACTACACTTATTAGTAAATATAGAACACAAAAAGTCGACTATTTAACATGCAACATTAACAGGTTACATTTATTATAAAAAAAAAATAAAAAAAATTTTGTATTACATACTGATAAATAATTTTACTTAAAAGAAGTTTAATTGCAATACTAACGGAGCTGTACTTTTGGAAAAATATTGGTTGGGACATCGGAGAAAATATGCAAAAGGTAGAAACATTGTTGTATAATGTAATCTTTTATATAAAACAATGAATAAATATTTTAGTTTGGTGCCAAACGATACGAAATACATCAAACATATGAACACATAATATTTTTGGTCAAATCTTATAACATCACTTTATTCTTATTATCCAAAAAGGAACTTCAGTTGCTGAGTTTGCTTTTGTTGGTAAGTAAATATTTTGTTTATTTATAAACATGTATATAAAATATCACATTTTTATTTATATCACAATAAGCAGTCATCTAAATGTTCATTCATTTTGTCCTGTTCGATTAATATTAAGCAACAAGGACATGGGGCTTTTGAGCCTATATTTTCTTCATCTTCACTTTCTTCGTCTGATAATAGAGAGATCAGATCATCACTTTTGGACGACGACAAGCTCTTATCAAAATGTATTTTAGATTCTTGTAAGAAAGCCCCGGACACACATAATTCTAAATGTTGTTCCATATTACAACCTGAAACATCTAAGCTGCATATTGGACAGGTGCCGTCTGGTTTATTTTGTTTGTGTTTATTAACAATGGGTGTTGAAGTAGAAGCAATCATACTTGGGAAAACATCATCGTCAATTTGTGTTAAATCAATTTTATTTACTGGCTGAGAGTCAATGCATTGATTTGCATGTGTTTCGATAATGTCTTTATCAAATTTTTTATTACATATAGGACAAAGAACCTGTTCTTCTATGTTCACATTATCTATGTTTGGTTTCAAACTCTTATTTTTAGGGGTATAATTTGAAGGATTGAGACTATAACCATCTCCGTACAACTCTTTTAGTATCTTGTTACAGTCATCCAGTTCAACAGGGGTTAAATTAAGCTGAATATGTAATGGAGATCCATCATCACCGGCACGCTGACTTTTTTCATCGGGTTTTTTAATCTTTTTAGCATTATTTTCAGGAGTTTTAGGAGAGCTATCCTCAGATCGTTTCCTTTTATTGAATTTTTCAGCCCAGTGATTTCTAACAACATCTCTAATATTACTATTGTTAAGATTAGAATTTTTATTATTAATAGCTGTTTCATTATTTGTTTTCACTTTTGAATCTAGTGATTTGAGATTTGTGTTACTATTTAATTTTTCACCATTTCCTTGAAAATATTTGCCAATATTGTTGCTGGGTATTATGGGTTTTTTAGGATTATTTGTCGATTTGGTTTTTTTCTCAGGTTCTTTAATTTTAATGAACTTTCCACCACAACTAGATTCGTGTTGTTTCCACCAAAAATCATTTGGCCCAGGTGCTCTATTTGAAGAACGCCTAACGGTACCATAAAACGGTTTTCTGTTTTGACAAGGTCCATCACACCGCCACCAATGTGTTTTATATAATCGCACCTAAAATTAATAATAATTATAATTCATACAAAGGTCACATTATTTTAAAAACTTACTTCATCTATGAAAGAATGATAAACGGATATATTCAAATTAGCGGCTTTGTTTATACGGTACATGTGGCTGAGGAATTCAGGACCATGTCCATCTCTATCTCGATTATTCTTTGTAACAAATAGGTAGGCATGGATCATCTCGTGAAGAAGTGTTTCGATAAGGTCTTTTCTTGAACGCAGTTTAAGAAGGGGTTCACTTAATGCTATATCACAAAAACCTATTCTCTGTTGGTATCTGCAGTGAAAAAAAAAAATTTTAGTCGGGAATGTATGAAATAATATTAAAATTATGGGTTTTATCGATATAAATTACCCATAATGTTTTTTGCGAGAAGTAATCTAATTTTGTTATTATTTATTTGAAATATTAAATACCTGCATATTCCTGCACATGAATACATCCTTTTACTCCAGCGCACAGTAACAGAACCAAGACTTCCTCTGAAGAACATATCATTGAACAAAACAAACAGACGATGAACATCTGGAGTAGGATCACTCAACTCCAATGAAGAATTGCCAAGACCTGCTCCATTTTGTTCTTTTGCAGCATATGAGAATGACATTGTTTACCTGTCTGACAGCCTAAATATAATGTTGCCGCACTGTGAAAACTATTTATATATTCCATGTTTTTTATTTATTCCAAATAAAAGCACCTGAAATATCGTGAATGGCCGTGATTGATGATACAGATTATACTTTTGTGGTGTGATAAATCAGAACCGTTTGCGACATTTCACAATTTTCACCATTACACTAACAAGTTCCTGTATAAACAAACGTAAATAGTAAATTATTTTGATTTATTTTTAGGAATATCACGAAACTCTTGCACCGGGTATTTATAAAATAAAATGGAATTCCATTGGTATTAATAATTATTTCACATTATCTTCGACGAATCAATACAAAGTATGTAATTTAAAACGAT